>OMNN01044548.1:3468-27301 GCA_900302755.1 Chromis chromis
AAACACCGTTAAGGCCACAGACTACGATCCAAAGAATCTTCTGTACTGAACAAAAATATAAACACACTATTCAATATTTGATTAAATTCTTCCGTTCTCCTCTTTCTCCTTTCATCTGTGATGTTGTGTCATTTGAATAAAACTGCATTCTAAGGTGGCCTTTTATAGTCACTGGTGAAAGGAATGCCTGTGTACTGGTCATGCTGTCTGATGATTGTCCTTCATGATCATTAATTACAACGGTGTCATTAACTCAATGGTTGAAAATACATCACCAGTTGAACAGCTCCAAAATGTTTGGTACAGTTGGCTACATTTAACGTCTTTTATATTTAAGTTTAGTGCATATTTTCATTGTCAGAGCAGAAATACATTTTATTAAAGCTGCAGTGATTATTTTTTGACCACTTGAGGGCAGCAGAAAAAAAATGAAGGTCATGTACCACTTAAAACTCTTGCACTGCTACTGCAAAGCCAGTAGATGTGCAGAAGGGCATAACATAAGCAGACATATCCACACATTTAGAGACGTTATTCTAAGGTCTAAGATTCTCCTTTTACTTCTTTTTTGGTCTCCACCAGCCTCTTTCTCTTTAGCCAATAAATGCTCTGCTAACTTTACTAGCTAGTCCCTAACTCTGTCTGCTGTTTGGTGCTGGGCTGGTAGTGGAGGGATCAGATCAGAGTGGCTTCTCTGAATACCTTCCTGCAGATGTTATGTGCACAGTTTGTGGGCCTAAAGAGTAAGACAATACATTGAAAGAGGCTGAACAGAGCTGCTGACCAACACCTTTCTCATTACAGTCGTTAGAGCCACTTCTTATACTGAAATATTTTTTAGTGTAGCTTTAAGGGTCATTTAGAAATAAATCAAAACTGGCATTAAGTAAAATATGTTGATTAAAATGTGAAAAATATGAGGTATACTCAAGATAAAATGCAGTATTACTTTTCTGTTAAACAAATGATTGTTGCCTGTTAGTGTAGCCTGTATAAATTAAGATATGCCATACGGTATACAGCATGTAGAGGAAACATTTGTATTAAAAGACACAGAATTGCAATGAGAAGAACAAATGAGAGGTGAAATAGCTCTTCTTCTGCAGACAATGCATAAGTTATTGCTGTCTTCAGTGTTTTGTCTCTGCTGTCAGATTAAAGCTCAGTAGAATTTGGTTCCACAGTTGTGTGTATTACAATGGGATGTCAGGATCTGCATTTGAACAGCGAGATGAGAGCAGAGATGAAAAGTGCTGGTGTGATGTGAGGGCGACGAGCTTGGCTGTGATGGAAGCTGACACACGCTGTGGGTACAGTATGTCAACACACTGACATGATGACTGACAGGGAACTAATGATACCCAGCTACTACTGCAAACTAGGTGAGCTTCCTCCTACGCCACTCTGCCTCTGTGTGTGTGTGTGTGTGTGTCTTACTTTACAGCCCTCGCAGCACACTCCATGGGCGCACTGAGCCTCCTCCTTCAAGGTGCAATTATTGGCATTGCAGCAGTCATTGGTGCATTCCTGCAAACAGTCAAACAGGCACATTTAATATCACAACTAAGGTTAAAACACTTAATTCCTTCAATTTACACACCCACAAGCCCAATCCCGGTCCACCTTAGCTCACCTCTACTTCAACATATATGCATCAAAAGGTAGGATTTTATAATAAATCAGCCTTTGTTAAGAGTTTGTGCATTGTAATAAATGGTTTTATTAGACTTAATTAATTGTATTTCTGTATAAGTAAAGTACCATTTGCAAGAACAGAGTTTGAGTCATTAAAAAGCTGAAGTCATTTCTGTCATTAAAAATGATCAATAGTTACCTTCTAACAAGCCGTCCATTCAGCATGTTAGTAGGCCATTAATAAATAATAAACTTTAGAACTGCAACTAAAAATCTTTCTAAAAAAATCAATAAATGGCAATAAATATAAAGTGTAAACGTTGGTCAGCCACTAATAAAGCTTTATTACCACAGCAGCTCACTTAATTATTAATGAAGGCAAATGAAAGCCAGGTCTGGAGTTTTAAACACTGATACGTATGTCATTAATGCAGAGTAAAAGACCAAACATAGTCTATACAACAGGAGTGAGTCCACCTCAGTGCAGTATCACTACAATGTCAAATGATTCTAAACTGTATCGCCCTACAGTGACTGCAGTACTTCCTGTTTTCATAGTAGCATATCCAGAGCCAGCTGGCCCATTAGGCAATATAGGCAAATGCTAAGGGTGCCGTGGCCTCCAGGGGGCGCCACAAAATTGGGAAAAATTTCATCTTCAATATAATTATATTAAAACTAGTTATTATTACTATTAACTGTTAAAATGGAAAAGCTCACATTGATTCAAATGTAAAGCAATGCCCAATTAATACTACAAAACAATGCTGTTCGATTTCTTTTGTAAGTGTATATAATCGCAGATGGAGGGGGGCATCATATAAAGTCTCACCTAGGGTGTCACATTGGGTAGGGCCGGCTCTGAGCGTATCTGCTCTTAAGTAAAAATGAACTGTTTAGATTCACTATATTAAAAATACACGCCCCACAGTAGGAAGTCAATGCGACCAAAGTCAGTACATTTGGTACTTTTATTACTGACATTCAAATCTTTTGTTTCATATGTCCACCTCTATATCTGATGACATACACTATCTTCCTTGGCATGGAGGATACCAGTGTTGATCCTGTTTCTGAGGAGATTTTTTTGTTTTGCCTTCTGCAAAGCTTCTGCAGACTGGGAGTCATCTTGTCAGCCACTACTTGGTATTTTCACAGGCATTCATGGTGCCATTAATAAATGTCATCTCACCAACACCTTTTGCACTCAGGCCTCATATCATTATCATCATTTCAGGGGCAGTGGTGGCGCAACGGTTAAGTCCCTGGGCTACTAATCGGAAGATCAGAGGATCAAACCCCCATTGCGGCCACTGTTGGGCCCTTGAGCAAAGCCCTGAACCCTTCCTACTCCAGTGGCGCTGTACCATGGCTGACCCCACGCTCTGACCCCAACTGGGATATGCGAAAATCGAATTGCCCCCTGGGGATAAATAGATTTTCTAAAAAAATATATATAAATATCACACTCCCTCCTACTGTATGTGCTTCACTGGACCATGCATTCACTACAGTAGTCCTGTAAACATGAACACCATCAAAGCCACATACATTTATCTTGGTCTAATCCCAATATACATCAAGTTTCTTTTCGTGTATTTTAGTTTCATGTTTAAGTATAATACAGTTTTGTACCAAACACCAAGTATGAAGTACTTTCCTGTATTTTAGAGCTCTATTATGTAAGCAGCACACGGTCTGTGGCAACGTTTCAGGAGAACGGTCCCTGCAGCTCTTAGATTAGTGGTGCTATGGTTCATTGTCTACCTCCTGATTGGATGCAATTGTGTTTCCACTCATTTCATGTTGGTCACTGTCACTGTACTCAGTTTGGTTTCAGTGAGCACAGGTGAGTTTCTACGATGGTGCCTGTGTTCTTTTGTAAGTATCTGTTTTTGATTGCTCATAAGAGCAAAAGCTCAACATAGAAATAATGCAGTTACTAAATGGTAATGCCATTTTGAATCATTTGACATTTAAGTGATGTTGCACAGGGGAGTACTCAGTAGTGTAGTGAAGTACTGTTTGTGCAAAAACAGAAATGTTAAATTTATCATTTAAAGAGAGTTATGTGCAGATGTTAGTAAGTCATCTATGTAAAAAATAAACATCAAATCATTAGTTATTAATGTTAGGAAGTCAAAGACTTCTTTCAAATACTATTTACAATTGTTACTTTCAAATAGTCTATCAAGTTATCAGTTACAAATGTGCAGGTAATAAGCCTTCAAGTCAATAGTTACAAATGGAAACAAGCATGCCCCACTAAATATGAACCAGAAGCTGCAGCAGCACCAAGGAGGTCACAGGTCAACAATTCATTGGAGGGTTCTTGATAATGAAACAAAAACACAAACCTTTTCACATGGTGACTCATTAGAGAGCAGCTTTCATCAAACACACACATTTACACACACTTGTTCAAGGCAACAGAGGTTTGACAACTGGACTGACAAATCACTATTTCAATTTTGGTAGGAGAAAAAAGAAATATTAAAATCAAGATGTGACTTTGCTGCTGCTCTCGTGTCATGCGGCATAGACAAAAACAACATCTACCGTTGCTATGGTGCCCTGAGCAGAGCAACGGTTATGCTAAAAACAAATGTGGGAGTTGACTCAAGCAAGAGAAAGAAAAGCCAATTATACCAGCAGGAAAGAACGAAGAGGGGATTATGGGTGAACGCAACAACAGCAGCAGAAATCACTAACTAGTTTTAGAATCATGTTCATTTGAACAGCAAGCCTGAGCCAGAGTGGATGGAATTCTAAAACTAAAATGTTCTCCTCTCTTTCCACTCGCATTTTCCATACAGCATGGTCTTATTAGATTTCAAAATAATAAAACGTTCTAGATTTACAGTTAAATAGTCAAAGTTGTGAAAGACATTTTGACATTTTGAAAGCATTCTAACTTCTTGAAAAACAAGAAGAAGGGGACTGCATTTAGTTTGCAATCTGGAGCGCCACACCCATATGTTAGTCAAGGTGAGACCATTAAGCAGCATTCTGGAGCTCGTCTCATTTGCAATGCTAAGAACAGGTGGCTTGTCAGCAGCCCTGCCTGACTGTCAGCTCAGCTCTGAGTGGGAGTCATAACAAACAGTCCTCGTCAGCGCCGCCGCTGCTGTCAGCTACCAATTTGCTTCCTCTGTTTCAATTTGCTCTGCTGCTCGAACCAAAAGGAGGTTTACTTAACCTCTGGCTTTATTGAGCGCAAACACTTCATCCCAATTTGAGGAAACTTTCAGCAATCTTTCAGCTGTGTTGCACAATTGTGATGCAGAGCGCATGAATGATGAGGCTGCACTGACGTCCAGCTGGAGAAGGTAAACTTCAAGGGAAAGAGTAAAAACAGCTGCATACTCCAGCAATGACATCTAAACAAAAACTACTTTATTAATATTTTACTTAATATTGTAATTCTGTCGCTACGTCTATCTACTTTATACTATATGACAATGATTGCATGTATGTCTGTTGCCTTTACTAAGTTTTTTTTATTTTACCAACTTTGTGAATGCATTCAGACCCTTTTCATTTTACATATTTTATTGTATTGTACAAATCATTTTCAATGAAAAAAAGGTAGAAGTAATAAAAAACAAAACTCTTGGGGGTGTCCGATGCATCCAAGCAATCTTTTGAGCCGTTAGATCAGAAGCGCAGCCAGCCACCATCGAAGTGGTGGAGAGGAGGTCTTTGAACAAACTGTTATCTATTCTGGATAACCCAGACCATCCCCTCCACCACCTCCTGGACAGGCAGCGGAGCTCCTTCTCAAACAGACTGATTCAGCACCATTCCTGCTCAGAGCAATAACCCTGTACAATACCTCACCTCATTCTGACAGGGAGCATTCTAAGCCTTCTGCTCAGTAGCCCCTAGTCTGTTTTATTTGCACTGCTGTTTTTGCACTAATTTTAACTATATTTGTGCACATCATTATTATTATATTGCACAATGTGTCATTTTTGCACGCTCCACTCTGTTCACTTTATATTTCTATTGCTTTTTTTAATGTCTTCTGTTTAATGCTATGTGTCTTTGCTGTGACAAAATAATTTCCCAGACCTGGGATTAATAAATTACTTCTATTCTATTCTATTCTATTTGACCGAGTAACTGAGCAACATGGGCATTGGTCAGGGAGATGACCTAGAACCCAACAGTCCCTTGAAAAGATTCTCAGACGTCCTCGGCAAAGATGGGACAGAAAGACGGATGACAATCTCAGCAGCACTTTTTCAATCAGGCCTTTATCGTTAGATAGCTAGACAGACGCTACTCTGAGTAAATAACAGCCTGTTTGAAGTCTACCAAACTGCATTTAAAGGACTCTGAGAGTACAAGGAAAAATATTCTCTGGTCTGATGAGACAAAAATCGAGCTCCTTGAGCAGAACTCCAAGCCCTATGTCTGGCAAGAAACAGATACTCTTCATCACCGGAAAAATTCCATCCTTACACTGAAGCATGGTGGTGGAAGCATCATACAACAGTGGGCCTCTTTGTGCCAGAGACAGGGATACTGGTCGGAATACTTTCTGAGAAAATAATGGCTCCTTTTTTAAATAACAGAATAAGATAATTAAAGATCACAAGATTAACATCAGTCTCACATATGTGTGTTACCAGAACGGAAGTCAGGGCGTGGTTAGGGTAGCTTAGCATTAGGACTGGAAGCATGATATAAGAACAGTTACCCAGGCTATGTCTGAAGATCAAATAAACAACTGGTAACAGCTCTAAACCTCTTAGCTGACATTGCTTTTAATGGCTAAGAAACCGTGGATGGGAAGTCTCTAGAACATTTCCATGAGACCATGGCAGCTCCATCTGCTGAGGGAGGCTGTGAGGAAGCTACTGAGTGCATTTTATGGTGAGATTATTTTGTCAACAGGCAGATGTTGTTTTCTATTAATTTTACTACAGTGTGAAAATCAGCTGACAAAGTCTCTGCAAGCTTATTCCATCACATCATTTAAAAATACATGGAAATCAAATAGTGTCACAGTAAATAAACAAAAACTAGATGTATGACTAGAATTTATTTGCAGCTCAAATGGCAGTTTTACTATTTGTAGTTGGCGTATTTGAAACAAATATGTATGAACAAAGGGGCTCACATCAGGTTCTCCGCAGTCACACTCTTCTCCGTCCTCCACAAAGCCATTGCCGCACTTCTTGCCCCCCACCAGGTCCTTCATGTTGGGCATGTTATAAAGACACATGCCCCCTCCTTTCTGGAAGTAGCTGTCCAGGTCACGTTTACTGCAGCGACTGAAGACTCGAGGGAATGGGTGCCTGCACAGGGACACTTACATTTCATTTTTGTAAAGACAAATTTGCAAAAATATAACAAACTACAAATATAAGTAAAATATAATAAGCATTAGAGCTGCAACCGCTTGATTAATCAGTTAGTCAATTAACATAAAATGAATTGCAACTATTCCGAGTCATTAGCAAAATGTCAAAAGCTTCTTCCTGCATCTTTATTTTGAGAATGCCTGCTGTTGGTTAATGTCAATTAAATAATTTGGGTCATATCCTGTTGGCAGAAAATAAACTGATTTGTTGATTTGCAGCCCAAATATACAGACTCATCTTTTCTTGCCTTGTTTTTGTAAAATGTTTTTGATGTTTCTACTCAGTGCTTTGAGGGATTGTAGGACAACAAACAAGGGGATTTGATTTGTTTCATTCGGTTTCTAAGTAATTCGATAAAGGACAACATGGGGAATGCAACTTCAATGAAAACTGTTGATTGAAAATCATTTATTATTATGATGATGAAAAAAGTAGAAAAGTTGCTGGAAATCAAAACTCTCAAGTGACAAAAATATTTCTTAAGGCAGCCACATTAATATGTAATTTGTTTCCCCCTTGTAGCTGATGGAATTGTTCTTCATATGTCAGGCTGTTAGCGTCAACATCTCAGTGTAAGCAGGTTTGTGCTGTAGCCTGATGTAACGCCTGAGGCTCACCCGGTGGCAGCAGCCATCACGCAGCCTCCCTGCTCAGCGGTGGCCTCCACACAACAGCCGTCGTGGTCGTGGCTCATGCCGAAGTTGTGGCCGATCTCGTGGGCCATTGTGGCTGCGGCACCGATGGATAGCTCTGAGTGGTCCTGCAGGTAAAATACACATCAGTGTCAATTATGTGATTCAGATAAGTCTGACAACAACGGGTGCACACTGACAGGTATGGTGGGTCAAACTACCCGTTTAGAGGGATTTCAGGTAAGAGCCTGGTGTTTATGTCAGCCAGGGCATACAGTATAGGAGCTGGCAGTGATAGAGGAACTACTCAGACCTTTTAGAGTGACTAAAGCACCAATACAACATCATCCCCCACCATCTACATCCTGAGCCCAACCAGTCGACCAAAGTACTGGAAGTTTAGTCAACAATTTAACTCTATTTTGATTTGTTTGGGTCTCAAACGATGACGAATTAGAAGTTTAAATGTGAACTGTCTCTTTGACAGAACTGATAACGGCTCATGGACAACTGAAATGTGACAGAACTGAACAAACAGCATTGTATCTGTATCCTATGCAACTCAAAATGACCTGAGAACAGCAACAATTTCCAAAGAATTGATCACTGTAAGTCACAGCATCAGTTTCTGTAGACATATAACTGAAAACACCCCAGAGAGTCTGTGGTCATGCTGGCTGTTCTGGAGAGGCAAAATGCTAATCCATGTTAACAGGTTCACAGTGACAATTTCAATGTCAGATTTACACAATGGCCAATAAAAATTCTGGATTCCAGTTGATTGAAAGGTGTGGATCAACTTTACAATTAAAGACAGCTTAAGTGGACCTTGGTGTTTGCCATTCTAAATGTATCAGCCTGTATTAAACCAATAGAAAAAACAGCTGAGCCTCTGGCTAAATAGCCTGTAGCACAAAGTCTCTTTTTTCAGCAAATTGCTGCAGGCCATCAGTCTTTTTTTGGTCACTCATTCTTATCATTTGCTTCTGCAGGAAACACTGCCAGAACCACTTGGTTCTATGTGGCTGAATGGGAGGTGGTTGTGCTATTAAAATGCCAGAAATATAGTAGCTACTAGATGCAACTCCAGCTGTATGGTTATATGTGTAGCCCTCTAGTGGGCTTCTCTACTGGTAGCCAGTCTTCAGTGTGTGGTGGCCGTGGCTACACAGGGCCCCATTGGTTCCACCCTTGTTAAGAGCTTGGAGTTAAAGGTATAACAAAAAACTGGTTAAATAGCTTCTTAATGAGAACTATTTATTCTATTCAAAGGGGAATCTGAAAGTCCAAATCAATGAACAGGAAGAGGAAAGAAGGGCTTCAGAGAAGCAAAATAGCACAAGAGTACACCATGTGACCTTATCTCCACTGGACACACAGCTTTAGTAAAATCGAATAGCAGGACACCGTTTTCCACTATTCTCTTTACTTAATGACAGCAACCAGTGAAAATTTGTCTTTTTGAGTTGCGCACCCCATCCTGATGTTACCTAACAACAACAACATCAACAACAGTCTGAGGAAGTATATTTTACAGTGTTTAAAATAAGAAAGTAACAATCTGGGCCAAGAGACCACCTGACTGTAACTTATTTCCATCAATCATGGAATAAACAAATTGTGAGGATTTATACCACAGAAAATAGTAACAGTGTTCATTGTCATAGCATGCTAACATTTGCTGCTTTGCCCTAACAACATAGTACAGGTGTGGCTAATTGAAATATCATTCATTTTGCATGCATTTGATCATAAACCAAAGTGCTGCACAAATCACGATCACCAAAGTTATCATAACATCAGTGTCTACACTAAATTTGGTTGCATTCCATCCAGTGGTTGTTGAGATATTTCAATAACCACTGATGGACAGACATACCAGAGTCACAGGACTGTTGGAGTGAGTGATGGGCTGAAGGTAGGGATTTTTGCAGCGCAGAAGGATTTAAGGTTTTGTTAAATGGCAACTCAATACTAAAAAACTTAGTCAAAAAGTAAATACACTATATACATATACTGTGGACCCTTGAGCAAAGCCTTTAACCCCTGACTGCTCCCTGGGCGCTGCACCGCGGCAGCCCACTGCTCCTAGTATGTATAGTAGGACGGGTAAAATGCAGAAAATTTATTTCCCCAAGGGGATTAATAAAGGTTAAATTATTATTATTATTATTATTACATAATCAGTACAAATATTTGAAGTGGTTAGATGATTTAAACTTGAAGCTAAACTCCTGAAGAAGTAAGAGGCAGCTCCAGTGTTCCAGTTTCAAAGGTAAAAAAGTCAAACTCACAACGATAAAGCCGCGTGAACACACACAGAAGTGACAGTATTCGTATGTATTTAGCTCCTCTTTGATCCGATGAAAGCTGTCATTCACTCTTAGCTCTGCTTCTGAATTATGCATACTGTATAAAATGGGGATGTGTTAACTGTCTGGAAATGCTGATGTTCTGCAGTGAAATCCTTCACATGCTATTTATTGCTCTGAGAGCTGAGCCACAGAGGTAGTGTGTGTGTGTGTGTGTGTGTGTGTGTGTGTGTGTGTGTGTGTGTGTGTGTGTGTGTGCGCGTGTGTGTCTGTGTCTTTATTGGTTATTTGTGCGAGGTTTTGGGGTGGGGGGGCAGCAGTATGGTCTCACCTTACCATCACCTGTCACTGACAACAGATGCTCACACATTATTTACTCTCCATCCGCATTGGGTGTGTTGGTGTTTGTGTGTATAGCTTTGTTTGCGAGGACCAGTTTGAGTTATAGACTTTCTGACACACATTCAAAGGGATGTTTGAGGGGTAAGACTTGGGCTTTAATTTTAGAATTAGCTTTAGGTTTGGATCTTTCAAAGGCAGACCCAGTTTTACATGCGGCGGCAAAGCATGCAGTTGCACCGTCAGTTTAATATTTTGCACCTTCAGATGAAATTTCAATTCTAAATGTGTCATCATTCAGCCTCCACAGCTGCAGACACGGAGGCAGATCATTAAGGCAACATTAAGGTTGTAGCAGCAAATTTGTTATGAAGACTCTAGCCACATTTAGCTTAGCTGTCTGAAGTGTAACATCTTGGCCTGCAGCTTCAACAAGTACTGGATGACTTGGTAAAGAAGACCCTGGGCAGATTAGTCTAAATCAGTACCTAAGGCATCTATATGTTTTGTAGCCCATGGTCTAAAAAACAGAGAAAGGCAAGAATGTAGTCATTTTATATCCCGTGAGTACCAGAGCTTAAGGGTATGGATGGACTTCCAACTCTTAAAGTAAACTGTATTCACATTTAACTGTTTGCAACTTTTCTTACTGTGTTCCAGCATAATCTGTTCATCATATCACTATTACACTATTTTTCATTGCTGTTGCTGTTGTTATTATTAACCCATCCGTAGATCATGCAAATTGCAGTCTAGTTTCCAAATATAAACAAGGATATTAATATATAAATAAACAGTTTGCTCTAAAAACATTTAAAAAAAGAAATTCTTTGTTCCTCGGCGCAACTTTACAAGACACAACATGGTTACAGTGTTCAGGAGGTAGGAACATTATTGAACAAAATAAAAGACAGTTCAAAGGAGATTTAAAAAAAAAAAAAAAAGGTCAAATAAAATCATGAAAGACTCTCTGATAAAAGTATGTCTTAAGAGGAGATCACTGACTTTTTCTGTTCGTATTGTTTGCTCTCCATCTGCTATCCTGCTATCTCCACCCTAACCCCTTCTGCTGTTCACCACCCCCCTCATCCCCACTCTCACCCCAACCAGTCGAGGCAGATGGCCACCTTCCCTGAGCCTGGTTCTGTCGGAGATTTTTTCCCCCCTCCCTATATTAGGGTGTTTTTTTTTTTGTTTTTTTTTGGTTCCTTCCCACCATCGCTAACTGCTTACCCCAAGTCATTTTATTCTGGAGCTGGGTCTTGATAAGAGGAAGGTTTAGGCAGCGATCATTAAGGTTAGGAAAAGGAGAGCACATTCTATTGAAGACTGCCCTGACAAAGAAAGCTAAACATGTGTGTAACTGTAAGGAAGATAATGATTACTGACTGATCCAAGCCCAGATAGAAAGTAACCCATCTAAAGTACATGCATAGATGCTCTCAAAGCACATCCATCTCCTTTATACAATACCTGTATTGTGGAGGTGTCATGTCATCATCTGCTCATTCTGCACGATACTAATTTGACAGCTTTTGTCCTCACCTTTCATGAGACGGAAAAGGACATCGGGATGGAACGTCCTTGCTCAGAGGGCCACTTCAAAACATGTTTTAGCGTCTGTGAGTGCAGTAATGAAGGTACACAGCGTGGGCAGAGGAAGTCCCCCTCCTCACCCCGCTCTGTAGCCCACCACCAGCGCCACATTTAAAGCATCCATCTCATCCATCACACTCCAACAATAGAGATGTCCTCCGCTCCCAAGACAGCTGCTCAGCCACAGTACCATGGTCGTATACACTGGTGCATCTATGCGTTTATGTGTGCATGTGATAGTGAGCTTGCTTGAGTTTTTAACGGACAAAAAGGTCTGATTGAAGTCGTGACGCTCATTCCATGGTAAAACTAATTAGGCCGACAGGGACTTCACATCACCTGTTTAATACCATGGCATCCATTTACACATATTTAACCTGATTGATTATTCCTTTGTTGACGGTGACATGTCATCTTCTCTACATCGAGGAAACTTTTAATTAGGAGAGAAATTAGAACCGTGGTCTGCATAATCATTAGTGCTAATAAGCATTGAGGAAAATGAAAGAACTAGATGGATGAATCTTTTGTTGGGAGGAGTATAATAGTCACATTAGTTTTTATTAAAACTCTTCCCGGCGACCCTGACTGTCCGTCCACAGCCTGTGTTCATCCATGTGTGCGAGTCCACCTTGCTCTTCTGTCCGTCCCACGCTGGCACCACCATCTGCTGCCCGTCGAAGTTCTGTCCGGCCCAGCGAGGCTCCTCACACACACACAGCTCCCAGTGTCCTGCTTGTGGTCAGACAGCCAGGTGGCATTGCACCAAATGACCAACGGTTTATACACACATGCTGCGATCCTCCCCTACACCGACAGAAAAACCCCTCTCAATGCCTCTCCTTCTCCCTCTTTTTTTTCTGATGTGCACATAGGCCTGATTAACGCACGGAAAGGCTGTCTGTCTGTCCTGTCTGTCCTCCCGTCTGTTTCTCTCTATGCCATTTGGCCCCAGTTCCCTGCCTTGGATTGAGAACATAGGAGCTCATCCTCGCAACCCACCAACAATGCATATGTGTGTGCGTTTCAGAAGACAACTCTAAAAAAGAACTCCTTAGAGGGGTGTCAGATGGCAGGCGTTTGTGTTGGTGTGTGGAGGGGGGGATGGAGAGATGATGGGGGTGGATGAAGGAAGGGATAGAAGGAAACAGGAGGAGGGGAAGATTGCTCTGTTCTCGGCTCTTCAGCTTTTGTTCTCCCAGATAATAACTCTCCACCCCCTGACTCCAAAAACCAAGGGAACCCCTCCAATCTGGAAACATGAGCAGCACTCAAGCTTATGCAGCAACAACTCCTGCAGTCATACCAACTTACATTGTGGTGCGGTACACATTCGGTGGCTTGAATTTGTCTTTACAGTATGCACACACAGGCTTCACAAAGACGATTCACTGCACATTATCTGCATGTTGGAACTGCAGCTATGTCAGATTTCTCATAGTCAATTATAAATGCCCTAAGTTGCCCTAAAAACCCAGCATGCTTTTAATTCAGGCCAAAACTGAGTAGAGGGAAAACATAGAGGCACATCATTGCCAACAGCCTGCAGGCCAGTTGAGTGTCTTGGTTTAATCAGCCCGGACCAGTGAAGAAAATTGAAATCAGAGAAGAGAAGAGAGAAACAAACCTTAGATCTTTACTCGACTCTTCATAACCACATTCAGACAGGTGTCCCGCAGTGAAAGCGGTAACACATTACACACTCTTTGGTCTTTTGCTAAATATGGCAAATCAACCACTGATGAGAGGAAGTCAAAAAGGCATTGAATATTACAGTGAAAACACTTTTCTGTTTGCTGTGACCTGGTTGAGTGGAGCAGCATCTGCAACCCACATGGAATCTAAAAATACTCCCGCACCATTGACTGCTACTACGCTGTGGCCTCAGTAGGTAGATGAATAACTGGGTATGTGTATGGTATGCTGGTGTGCGTGTTGTAAACTGGGGATGTATGGGTTGCATACTGAGGTTTGCCGCTGCCTCATTTACGAGCCTCAATCGCAAATATGCTATTTAAAACATCATTTTAAATAAGTCTGTATTTTGTGTACATGTGTGTGGGGGTGTGGGACAGAAAGGCCCGTGGGCTACAGTAGAGAGGCAAATTACTCCAAATCCAGTGCATTAACGGTATTACGCTGCTACAAGTATTATTATACAACACAGTACTGCTTTTTTTTTTATTTTTTTTAGCAATCTGTGACTGTATTTGATTGTACTTGTAAATGTAGTGTAAATGTGAAAGTTATGGCACTCAAAAGAGGGCCATGGAAATCGTTCTGCCATGCTACTGTCACTGCTTTTGCCCCAAGTCAGCTGGGATATGCTCCAGTACCCCCGCTACCTTTCCCAGGATAAAACGAGTACCGTGGATGGATGGATAGTTTTAATTAAACATATTTAATTGATAGTCTCGCTTGTAATATGTTAATTTAATGAAGTAAACAGAGTGCATTGTTAGTAAAGACTGTGGCTCAATCTATTGACACATCTTTCTTATTACCACAGTGTACAATAGCAGCAACATGATCAAACTAAAGCATCCACAGAGCCCATATTGAATGGTTTTAAAATCTTATTGAATCCTAATATGCTACAGCTGGTGTTTAGCTGACTGAAGAGGCGCCACTCAGACTCAAACAAACAACAGGAGCTCAGGTTTAGTTTGGTGCTTCCAGCTGTTTGTAGGAGTCTTTCCTCTGAGTTTCTTAAATAATTGTGCCATCAAACAGCAGCAGGATCCATATGAGCGTCTCCAAGGAGAGACAGTTGCATTCTGACAAATCAAGTTTTTAATTGGGAAGATTTTCTGTTCCACAGCAGGATGTTTACACCAGTGATAATAACATAATTAAAGTAATTACCAAAATATGGCAGCAGGTGGCCTTATAACAATAAAATCATCATATATTGTACCTTAATTGGCTTTAGTCAGATAAATTATCATCACATATGGATAGAATTTTCAATATAGAAATCATAAATAAACTTTCATTTTGACATATTTTTCAGCTACAAAACCATAACATAATTCGTTAAATTGGGTCCTGACTTTTGCTTTTGGTGACTTTGTCTCTCTTTCAAACAGGTTGCGAATTTATTTCCAAACAATGAAATGTTCAAAACCTATTTGAGAATGCAGTTTCATTGTATAGGAGTGTATTTTTGTGGAGACAAGCTTTTCAGTGGCTCCACCTGGCCACCCCTATGACAGACTTCTAGGGGCACCCCTGGGGCTGTAGGCTTATTCATGATATTTACATTTTTATTTTATACACCAGTCAGGCATAACATTATGACCACCTGCCTAATATTGTGTTGGTCCCTCTTATGTGGTCAAAAATGCTCTGAACCTTTGGGCATGAACAAGAGGACCTCTCAGGGTGTCCTATGGGGTCTGGCACCAGGACATTGGCAGTGGATCATTTGGGTACTCTGGCTTGTGCAGTGGGGCCTCTGTCAATCAAACTTGTTCCACTACATCCTGTTGATGCTTGATCAGAATGCGGTCTAGGAAGTTTGAAAAGGTCAAATCAACATGTTGGGCGATTGTCACGTTCCTCAAGTTGTTCCTGATTGTTTGATGTTTTTGCCATGTGGTGGGCTGCATTTTCCTGTGGGGGTAGGCCAGTGACATTTGGGATTGCCATTTGCATGAGGGAGTGTGCTTGTTCTGGGACAATGTTTATTTGGGTGTCTAAGTCTCGTCAACACAGATGCCACAATCCAGCAGAACACCACATAGTACCAATATGATCATTGTTATTCACTTCACCTGTCAGTGGTTATAATGTTGTGGCTGATCGGTGTATGTCAACATTTCCATTTAGAAAGAATCTGTGCAATACAACTAGCAATAATGTTCAATAATGCTATTTCTACATTTAGTGCTTATGTATTTCTTGGTTTATTTTACTACATTTCCTAAATGTTTGCACTAACTTAGCTGCTGGAACAATGCAAATTTCCCCACTGTGGGATTAATAAAGGCTTATCTTATCTTAAAAACAAGGAGAAACTGGCATCATATAGATATATCTTTCACCAATCTGTTTACCTCTGTCTCCCCTCCTGTACCTCCCCTCCTGCACCTGCCTCCCCCTCCCTGCCACCGCTGCACCGTCCACCGTACAGGTGCGCGCTCGCAGCGCCTCCATCAGCTCCGCCAATTAGGAGCACCGAGCGTGGCCACGTGAACAAATCCCGTTGTCTAAATTCCCGTTCAGCTGCGAGCAGCTCGGAGTGAGCGGCAGCCCCCCAGAAAGCAGAGTGGGAAGTAATAACGGCAGTGCTGAGCGGGAGCAGTGTGCAGGTAAATTGCTTTTTTTCTTTCCTCTCGGCTTTGCACTTGTCCCCTCCATCCTCCGACTCTCAGCAGCCATGCGGGGGCTTCAGATTCGGGCTCTTTGGACCAGGATGTGTTGGATTGAATTTGTCGTCGCTTTGCGGGTTACTCCACTCTCTGCTCTCCTCCGATCCGCGGACAGGACAAACAGCATCATCTGGCTGGCTTGCTCTGCACCGTCTGCGCATTGAAACTCCCTCCCTCCTCTCCAAAACAGCCCCTGTCTCCCCCTTCTCCTCGTCTCTCGCAGGCACACGAGGCTATTGATAGTTGACAGAAGCCTCGTAATCCCCGGCTGATCTGGCCACAGCCATTTTCGAAGCAAGAATGTTGATTGAACTTTTTATTTCGCTCCGAGATTTGTTTTAATTGGTAACGCCCGCATAGATCGATGCCTTACGCACGGAGAGAGGAGAGGGGGGGAGTGTGAGAGAGGCTTTTGTTGCTGCATGCAGCCAGGCAAGCTTTTATTGCTGAATTATTTATAAGACTGTCTGGGAGAGAGTAATGCTTCTCCTGGATGGAGGGAGAGAGAGAGAGAGTCCTGGTGAAGATGTAGCCTACTCCTGTGCGTCGTTCTATTTCCTCAGTAAGTCACATTTGGTGCTGAGAAATCCATGAGTATTTTAGTAATCGACTCATTTATTATTTATAGTAATAACCCTCCTCTGATCTGATTCCAGCTTTTATCTCTTTTATATCACTGTTTTGATTTTGCTAATCAGACACAATTTGGAAGATGTCACCATGGAGTCTGGGAACTTGTTATGGATATTTTTTTAATTACCCCAGGGTATCTGGTTAGAATTAAAAAAATATTTCAACATTTAAATAAAGGAAATGAGTGTTGTAGTATTATGTGCAGCTATAGATGTGTGTAAAGTAAGTTGTGCATCTTCTGATGATAGGAATAAATACAGCTAACACCAATAAGTCTGTGGGTTATTTACACTTTGTGATAGTGGACGATAGTGCAATAGGGCGTAGAGCAATGGTGCTATAATGAAAGTTGTTCCTGTCATTATAGATGGAGATGTTATATAGATATTATAGCCTAGTGCTTATATGAATGATTAATTGATTCATTGCAAGAATGTTGGCAGGTCAGTCGATTGTGACTCCTTGCTAGTCATGTTAATTTAGTCAGCTATGGCCTAAATAACAGGTCATAGGTCATTTATAGTAGTAACTGATAACCCTGTCTGGTCTGATTCAAGTTTTTATCTCTTTTATTTCACTGTTTTGATTGTATTAATCAGGCAAAATAATCTGATCTGGTTTGCATACATCAAAAACAACACACATGCTTTTATACAAGAGCTAAATAATGTTAAAGAAATAAGTGTTTAAGTACTACGTTGTGCAGATTGTGATGATAGGAATACATGCAGTTATTGATAATAAATACAGGCACTTTATGAGGTGAGTGGAGGATAGTGCAGTGGAACTGATGCTGGAATGAAAAGAGTTGTTTTTGTCATTGTAGACTGACATATAATTTAGATATCATAGCCCAGTTTTGATTTGATCAGTTGATTAATTGGAATAAATGACGACAAGTCAATCGATTGCGAATCCTTTCTAGTTATAATAGTTTATTCCGGTTATTTATAGTAAGAACTAAGAACATCTGATCTGATCCCCTTTTATGTCACTGTTCAGAATCAGCTTTATTGACTGAGTATGTATTTACATGGATGAAATTTCACTCTGATTTTTCCTTACTTACACACACACACACACACACAAACACACAAGCATTTTAAGAGTCCCCAACTTCTATTTACAGCTACAGATGTGTATAAAGGAGCAAGTTATGCATATTGTGATGGAGATGGACACTAGTGCAATGTTGCTGGAAAGATAAGGGTTGTGTCTGTCATCATAGACTGACATATTATATTGCTTATAGCCCAGTTTTGATTTGAATGATTGATTGATTAATCTGAAAAAGGTCAACAGGTCAATCGACCGTGAATCCTTGCTAGTCATGTTCATTTAGCCAGGCCATTTATAATTATAGTAAAAACTAATCCCCTTCTCTGATCTGTTTTAAGTTTCTTTATCTCCATGTCACTGATTTTGTTAATCAGACAAAATTATAAGATGTCACCACGGACTCTAAGAACTTGTTGTGGACATATTTCATTAGCAAATGCTGTCTAGAATCATGATCAGCTTTATTGACCAAGTCTGTGTACACACACACACACAGACAAGTGCATTTCAACAAGAACAACATGGTAAAAAGAGAAAAGAAAAAAGGAAATTATTGCTTAATAATAATTGCTGCATTTAGAGCTGTAGATATGTGCGAAAAAAAACATGTTTAAAGTCGAGCATATAATATTGATAATAATAAATCCAGGGTTATTGGCACTTTATATGAGGTAGCAGGACGATAGTGCAATGTTTCCGCTGTTTTGTACATATTATTACCTAGTGTTGATTTGAATGATTCATTGATTGATCGGAAAAATGTTGACATGTCGATCGATTTTGAATCCTTGCCAGTCAAATTAATCCAGTCAGCTGTGACCCTAAATAATAGGCTCAATTAGAAGCTGTCTAGACTGTAATTATTTATTTTTATTTACCTCCACTGTTTTGTTTCTCTAAAATCCCCTCCCTGTGAGTATAGATGCAGCACTTTCGCACCACTTATCCCCCTTTCTTTTTTTTACTCCAGCGGTATGAAGTAGTCGAGCCCGCTCCGCGCCTGCGCACTGCCTCTCATTCATCTCCAGGGATTTCTCTGGTCTCGTGCGAGGCAGCAGAGACCAGCAGGCGGCTACGGGCTCGCGCTCGCTGCCCCGGGTTGTCAAGGCGCTCGGAGCAGTTGAGACTTTCTGCTCGCCGCGTCCGGACGCTCTCAGCCCGGCTCTCTGGCTCTCTACCCCCGTTCCCCCGGATTGTTTGGATTTCTCTCTTTTGCTGTCACTGACGGACTCCGCACAGCGACCCGAAAACACCGTAAGTTGGCTGATATTGCCGCGATTTTCCTGTATTTTCTCGGACGCTCGTCTCATCCCGAGTCATACTAAATCTAGCAACAGGAGTTTAAGCTAATTTCCCCTCTTGCCACTTGTTCTCTGTTCATAGAGGTTAAGAAGTTGTAAACAAACACACATTAAATTCTTTTAATTAGTGCTTTTCGGGGTGCTTTTCCTTTCGCTTTTTCGTGGCTACAACAAAAAGAGGAACCGCACACGTGCTGAACTTTCCTAATGTTGTGTTTTCGCTCGGTGGCTGCAGATTAGCATGTTTTTGTGTTTATTATCATCATCCGTAGTTTGAGATGAGGAGATGAAGAGGTGGCGGTTTGACTGTAGCTCATCTTTTATAGCAGGTGTCTGATAACCCACTTCCGCACTGTATTGCGAGATATCTCGTCTATCAGTCGCTCTGAGGTCTTTTTTTTTTACCCTCAATAAGCCTTTTTTTCTCCAATTCTTCTCCTATTAGTGGTTGTGCTAATAGTTTAAAAGCCACCTGTTCACTGTAAGCTAGCAGGTTTTGTTGTTTTGGTATTTTTATCCTTTCCTGAGCGCTGTTTTAGGGAACCAAAACTAAGTCATTGAGGCACTGAGTTTCATAATCGAGCGTTATTTCCTCAATCAGCGTGCCTTCTCTGTTTTGCCTTAGTTTGTTTAGTTGTGTGTGTGCCACCAAGTGAATGACGGGAGAGGAAGAAATGCCGAGCAGCTCTCCCCTCTTGCTGAACCAGCTTGTTGGCATACCTGCGCAGTGCTCGTAAACTAGCGCCTTATTTCTTACAACTGGAGAGATCACAACAAAGCCGATCAGATTGCCGGCGTGCAAAGGTCCTCCACCACAGATATCAATGCTCAACTTGAATTTCTCTTGTTATTTCCAGTTTGTTTTCCTCCTTTGACTGACTGGCTAATTGAGCTGTGTTTGCTGTGTGGTTCAGTGGTTCCTGCGCCGGTTTATCAGGTCTTTGTGCCTGGTGGTCTCAAGGCTTGACTAATGGCCTGTTGCCTTTGGGGTTATTTTTGTTTGCTCCACCCTGCTCCACCCAGTTTCATGTTCAGGAGTCGCCCCATGCCGACAGCCACACCTGCCCCGGTTAGGTAGAAATGTGGGGTGTCTTTGTTTAAATGCCCAGCTCTTTGCTTCACTCCCCGAGATAGAGTTGATTTATTGAGAGGAAACACAGACTTCTTTAGCAGTGGCTTGTTACGGCCGTATAATGCTCGGCTTGTGCTGCATACAGTGGACTTAGTGAATGTGTCGGAGAGAGGGAGAGATGGGGGTTATTGCATCCTTTCTTGGTGTGCAAGTTTTGCATTCTTACTTCTATATTTGTGTGTGGATATGTACACTATATTGCCAAAAGTATTGGGACGTCTGCCTTTAAACGCACATGAACTTTAATGACATCCCATTCTTAATCCGTAGGGTTTAATATGGAGTTGGCCCACCCTTTGCAGCTATAACAGCCTCAACTCTTCTGGGAAGGCTTTCCACAAGGTTTAGGAGTGTGTTTATGGGAATTTTTGACCATTCTTCCAGAAGCGCATTTGTGAGGTCAGGCACTGATGTTGGACGAGAAGGCCTGGATCTCAGTCTCCACTCTAATTCATCAGAATCAGAATCAGAAAATCCCAAAGGTGTTCTGTCAGGCTGAGGTGAGGACTCTGTCTAGGCCAGTCAAGTTCCTCCACACCAAACTGGCTCATCTATGTCTTTATTGACCTTGCTTTGTGCACTGGTGGCAGTCATGTTGGAACAGGAAGGGGCCATCCCCAAACTATTCCCACAACGTTGGGAACATGAAATTGTCCAAAATGTCTTGGTCTGCTGAAGCATTAAGAGTTCCTTTCACTGGAACTAAGGGGCCAAGCCCAACCCCTGAAAAACAACCCCACACCATAATCCCCCCTCCACCAAACTTTACACTTGGCACAATGCAGTCAGGCAAGGACCGTTCTCCTGGCAATTAGGCGATTTCTGCGCACTGTACGCCTCAGCATCTGCTGACCCCGCTCTGTGATTTTATGTGGCCTACCACTTTGTGGCTGAGTTGCTGTTTTTCCCAATTGCTTCCACTTTGTTATAATACCACTAACAGTTGACGGTGGAATATTTAGTTTCGAGGAAATTTCATAAAAGGACTTATTGCTCAGGTGTCAACCGATCACAGTACCAAGTTTGAATTCACTGAGCTCCTGAGAGCGACCCATTCTTTCACAAATGTTTGTAGAAGCAGTCTGCATGCCTAGGTGCTTGATTTTATACACCTGTGGTCATGGAAGTGATTGGAACACCTGAATTCAATTATTTAGAGGGGTATCCCAATACCTTTGCCACTATAGTATATACATGTCATCATTTCATTGTTTTATCTTATTTGACATTTGTGTGAATTTCTGTCATAATCAGCGTATTAATTCTTGAGTTATGGCCAAAAAACATTTTTGTGAGGCAACAGTGGCCTCTAACCACCAAAACTGAATCAGTTTAGTCCAAATGTATGTTCTAAATTTGCAGAATTTCAAGGCATTCAAGAGTTATTGTGTTCACGAGAATGGGATGGACGGACAGCCTGAGAATATAATGGCTCCAGCCAAGACTGTCACCAGTAGGGAGGAATGAAAATATAGACTGTATATAGAAAACTTGATGTAGTGACCTTGACATTGCCCACTGGTTTGTGGACTACTGTTTTGAAACCTCAAGTTTGGATTTTGGCTGTTGCCATCTTAGTCTTTTGAAACAGTATTAAAGTTGTAATGAGTGAGGGGTGTATCTAACTGGAGACCTCAAGGAAACTACACCTGCTCATATGGCAGCAACCTGCCAATCCCTAGGTAGTCCTGTCCTAAAACATATCCTGCTTTATTGTCTGGTTTTTCTCAAAATGGGACCATAATTTATGAACACCATGCTGTATTGAAGGAGACTTTAAACAAGTGATTAAGACCAATAATGGATTAGGAAAATGTTTGCTAAAGTAACAGATCAGGTGAGAAGTAAAATTATTTTCTCATAGACTTTTATACAATCTTACTTCTTTTTGCAACCAGAGGAGTTGTCCCCCTGTTGTAATATAGAGTGCAGGTTTAAGGCACTTTAAGGCCCAAAAGCTTGCCATGTTTTATATAGTCTGAACTAAAAAAAAAAACCCCAATACCTTCAAACACGAAATGTATTTAAAGATAAACATAAATGTAAAGTATAAATGGTTTGTGCTCAAAAATTTGGGTATGGTCCTTTAAATATTACTGTAGTATTAGCCTGGAATGAATTCACATTGAAATATGAATTAGTCTGGATCTCTCAGTTCATTTTTGATTTCCAAGGGACGTTATTAACAGGCATCCAAAATTCCTTTGGACTTAGTTGAATGGACTTTCTAACCAGTCAGAGCAACAAAATGTGTGTACCAAAGTAGATCAGCGGCACTCCTCTGTACAGTCACTGCATCAAATGCGTCCCATATTTAATAGCCCGTGACTGGTTTGTCATGGGCAACACCAAATGTGTTTGAACAGGAGGAGACTTATTCTTTCAGAGAAAATGAAACCTAAGATCTCAGATTCATCTGGTTTCCAGGTTCCTGCAGTATTAGTATTATCTTGGTGTGTGTTGGAAACTATAAAAGTATGGTTTCCTTAGAGATGCTGGAACTTCCCAATTTATATTAGCTTATAAAATATGAGTCTGTCTTTTAAAACAGCAGGTTTGATATGACACAAAGTTATGGTTTGTTGTTATGTGGGCTGTTGTTGCTCGTTTCGGCAAACTTTTCAAAATGGCAAATTATAAGTGACATTTTCCCACCCATAGTCAATGTTTTTTCCACTAACCACAACCACTTCAGAGCCCTAACTACATGTCTATTGTACTTATTTTAACCCAAACTATGTAATTTCCCTGAAACTAAAGTTTTCTTGTGCCTAAAACCAAACCAAACCTTTACCATAGCAGTGTCAGATCATAAAAACAGTTATCTTCAATTCATCCTTAGCTGCATTATATGTCCAGATCTCTATGGTGGAATTCTCCCCAAACTTTCATAACCAAGTCCCTCCATGATCACCTCTGCCTTCATTTTATCATTTTCTGTTGTCCCTTGTCATCCTTTCCTTCTCATTTCCCTGCACCCTTTCCCTTCTTGCCTCCTACATTTTTCCACCCCTGCTTTGCTGTTCCTCATTTGCATTAAACTAACCTCTGCAGTCAGTCCTATGTGATTTATTATAAAACCAAATTTCAGTGACTGTACTGTGTTGGTGTGTGTCAGAGTTGACTATGGATGTGGAAGTAATGTGACTGTGGGATGGAAGTGATCAGAGATCATGGGACACAGACTGTAGTTTTGCAATCGAAGAGCCACAGTTTGGCAGGTTGCCCCTTTTACTTCTCATATTCCTCTTACATTCTCCTTTAATGCCAGCCAGAGCTTTAATGTTGTAAATTTATTATATTATTTTGTAAATCTTGGGTCCGCTCGTGTTTCTTTTACCCTGCAATCGCAATTACAAGTTGTAGTAAAAAATCTCGCTCTTTATTGGTTCATGAAGTATATTTTATATATTTAAAGTTTGGAGCAAATGTTTCTATTTATAAGTTTT
>OMNN01044561.1:0-10389 GCA_900302755.1 Chromis chromis
TACGTCATTGGCTTAATTTGCATGATCTCCCCGGGACTTCAGACCGCGGTCGAAACACGGACGACATGGGCAACAGGAACTTTTTAGTTCCTTAAAAAAAGCCCCGGAACTATTTAGTTCCGGGGTATGTCGGTCGAAAAGGGGCTTATGTCTCTTGTTTTGGGTCATTGTAATAGTGCAGAGTGAATGTCGGATCAATAAGGTACATAATTTAGGCATCACCTATTTGTTAGCTTTCATGCATATTGTTCATTTCTTAACTGATTCTGCAAATTATCGTAAAGTGGAATAAATTTGAAAACAAAGAACCTCTACTAGCCATGCACCTGCTGTGGCACAGGATGAGCCTCTTTGGGACATTTTTTTTTTATATTTGAATTTGGAATGTTGGTAGTCCAACAGCAAAAGCACTGCTCCCAGCCATTCTTTGGCAATAAGTGATGGCCATTGTATCACATCACAATGCCTCCCAGGTAACCCAGGTTGTTTTCTGAAACTGCAATTTACAGTTGTCCCCTACACACCCCACATGTCAACTATATTCCATAAAGGCCTCCCCTCTCTGGGTAAATGCTAGCTACACAGCTGTGCACAGAGAAGCCTCTTGTCTCCACTCAGTTACTCCAGCCCAGAAACCCAAACAGGTGTGGGACCAAAAGTTACATTGACAAGATTGAAATAAGGTGAAACCAAGTGATTTTATCTACAGTCCTTGGGTGTATTGTCCCGCTCGGGAGAGCTGTCAGGAAATGCTAATGGTGGGCGGCTGTGGCTCAGGTGGTAGAGTGGGTTGTTCACTAATCGCAAGGTTGGCGGTTCGATCCAAATGCAGAAGTAGGCAAGACACTGAACCCAAAGTTGCTCCATCGGGATGGAGGCAAGCACCTTGCATGGCAGCTCTTCTGCTATTGATGTGTGAGAGTGTGTGTGTGTGTATGGATGTAATTGCTGCAAACCCAGCACATCCATTGGCATTGTAAATGGTCTGCACTTATATAGCGCCTTTCTACCTTAGTGGTAATCAAAGTGCTTTACAATGTGTTTCCCATTCACACACGCATTCAAACACCAATGGCGACATACTTCCATGCAAGGTGCCCTATGTTAGGGCGGCTGTGGCTCTATATAACAATATAAGTGTTATAGTGTATAGTGCAATTTAAGTGTAAATGGCTTACGCTTTTCTACTCTAGTTTGCAACAATGTTTAGGTGGGTGACAGATGTCAAAGTAATATCCACATGAACGCCAGAACCTAAGGTTTCCCAGGAGAACATTTCATTGTTAGGAGATGATCAGTGTTAATCAGTTCATTTGTCAAGAGTGTTCATATTGTGGCTGATTGGAGTAGTTAAAAACTTCATGTGACTACATAGCTTGCCTGTGCACCACAGCCTGCTATACTTTAAAACATACTCTGCTAGGTGTGTTGCAGACAGGGTGTATTGTAAACAGTGGAGTCGAAGCAGCTCCTTTGGACAAAGTATATTTCAAAATTAACTCGAACATATTTTTCTGTGTTATGTTCTGTGAAAAAAAAATTGCATTGACACATAGCAGACAAAATATATGCAGATACTGATATAGCTGGGCTAGGATTATGCACTTAAATATAACCTAGGTGTACTCATGTGTAACCATCTTTTATATTAAAGCATATCTTACTTATGTACTTTCAAGGTAGAATAATCTCTTCTTATTTTTTTAGAACTGCAGAGTAAATACAACATATCAAATAAAATTGTGAAAGCAATATGAAAGTGACCATAAAGCTATATACCTAATCGCAGTTATCACCTTAAACTGCAGCTTCTGTCAGCCTCACAGCAAGTTACATTTCATTCTTTAGCTGTTCTGCCTGCAAGTCTTTTAAAACTTTGTTTTTGTTGTCTTTGACCAAGCCTGAGTAATAAAATGAAGCAATATGTACCAGAGATATACATTCATATCAATAACAATAAGAAAATTGTTTAGTAGAATGTTCAAATAGTTTCACTTCAATGCGAGCTGCCACGAAAGACAACATTTGGCTTATAAACAGTCAATCATACATTAATAATGGAGCCCCTTAGGCCATCACTCTCCCTGTGGCTTCTGTGCATGTGTCCCGAGGTGTGCTAGTCTGTGACTGCCTTGTTACCCATGTCTACGCCAGCAGACCTTCCAGGTTGGAGGCTGCAGTTGGCAGGCACCAAAACACCACATTGTGGTTCAGAAACAAGAACAACACCATGTCCCTCACCACCTTCATCTAAGCGACAGACTTCCAGTGGCCTGCTCTGAGGACTGACACATCAGGTGCATGTAGAGGCCAGTGCAGCGTCCCTGTCAGGTGGTACCCAGTCCAGCCTCTCGAAACCTTACCCCCAGCGTGGTGCGGTGGTTTCACCCTTGCTGCCCTCCGTGCACCTTACGATATACTTGCTTTCTTTATTTAATGTGTATGAAGATAAGATTATTATTTTATCCTTATTTATTTTGACTTATCTGTGTACATTTATTTATTTGTGCTATTATCTGTGAGTAAGTTGGTTAAATTCTAAAATAAAAAAAATAAAAAAGCGTAATTAAATATTATATATAATTATCAATATCTACTGAAATTAAACATTTTACTGTGAACATTTTTCTGCTCTGTCACCCAGCCCTACTGCTCTTAAAGGGTATTTTGCAAATGCACCAGGCCACAATTTTCATTGGGGAAAAACAAAGAAGGTATACTGTACATTGGACTTGGCATAACTCGACTCGACTCACAATGTTGCTCTGTAACTGCTGAATATCAGCCATTTGTTGATCAACCTTATAAGCTAACAGTTTTTCGAGGCTGTGTTGATTTTTTGTTATTTGAGAGTTAAATGGCCTTCATACATGCTGCGAATGAATGGAAAAAAGGTAAAATTGTCACAGTCCAAGGAATTTACATCGTCACACTACACACTTTGAATAAATGTGCAGCTGCAAATCCGGCATTTGAAAAGAGACAATCTGATATCATCCATTCCTGTTATGGCAGATAGATTTAGTACGTGTCAGATGAAAAAGAAAACTACTGCAGAAGACTGCAGCCTTGGTCTGTGTAGATGAATCTACAGAAGTCTATTGTCACAGAATTCACTGTGACCGAAGCTGTGACAAACTGACAACTAACGTTTTTAATTATATTAATAGTTAACATATTAACTGTCACTGAAGACCTTTGTGAACTTGGAGGCATCTATATATAGAGGATTGTGTTCTCATTTTACTGCTAACTATTCTGACGCGCGTATAATGAGTGCAACATCTAACTCGGAGTGCTGACTGCTGGCAGATATGAACAATTAGTTGATTCTCCATTACTGATGACACTGCCAGTAGGTGTTGGCATGTGTAACGTTGCTTGCTGTGACTGGCTGGGCCTTCTTTCTTGTAGGCTGAAACAGAGGAAAATCTATGTCAAGGGTAATGAAATAATGCTGCTCTTCAACACAGTATATTGTTACACATACTGGAGACACATGTGATTTCCTCTCCTTGTAAAAGAGAGTGGTCCTTTAAATATCCTGAAATACGGTTTACCCAATAGTGAAGCAAAACTGATCATTTTGTCACAGACATCTTCATGGATCCTTTGGGACATCTGGATTTCGGTGTTTTATGCCGCTTAAGAGCCTTCTGTGCCTTTTATTATCCCCATGGCAGACCTATATTTTTGTGTTTTTTTCTGCTGCCTGACTTGCTCTGACATCAGCAGGAACAGGGATCCATGTTCACTGTCCAATAAGTACAAACGATGAGAAGTGAAGCGGTTTACTTCCCTCCTGAGGGAACCCATGGATGATCACATCCAATGACTAACACTGACCTGTATTGATCACAGTGGAGACAAGGCCCTTTAACACGCTCCTACAGAGAGGAGGGCTTTGTGTTTGTGTGTCGCTCTAAAAGATAAAAAAGAAAGTGTCTGCTGCTGAGAAACAGTCTGCAAGATATTATTATAGTCTGGATTCCCTGTTGACAGCTCCTTACAGACAGGAGGCCCTTTCTCTGTGCTTCACTGACTCGTATTCAGATGGAACAGAGGCAGACAATAGAATAATAATAGCAGAATGAATATGCAGGAGTTTGTACTTAATTTGTGCACGTTTATTGGCTTATTACCATCACACAGAAAGCAACTTGCTTTCAGAGAGTGTGCTGCCCTTGAGAAAAAACCCAACAATTAAGACTGGAACTTGAAATGAACTCCAAATTCACTTCACGTCAGACAGACGCATCATTAGTCCACCGGCTTCAATCTAACTCATACAGGAGAATACACAGACAAAATGAGACAGATCAACATGAAAAACAAACTGATAGCTGGAGATGCAAATAGAAAATTCCAGTTTTGATTGGTTCTGTGGGAAGGTGGTGATGAAAAGATGAGGCATGACTGGTATACGCAAGCATAGTCTTGATTGTTTGGAAAACAGAGAGCACAAAAATGGACAGCAGAGAATGGATTCTGCTCGATTGGTTTGGAAACTTGATGGGTTTTTTGCTACCCAGCGGTGCTACTGCTGCTGCTGCTACTGCTGCAGTGTGTTTTAATGTTGTGAACGCAGGTTGACTACAACCTAACTTTTGAGAGGAACAGTATCACTCATTTCTTCAAACTCTTTAAACAACCTTTCACTGACAAGTAATCACCTGGTGCTTTGTGTTGGAATTAAAGGTTGTAGATGAATTTTGCTGTAGTGCTACAGAACCTTCTTGGGAGGAGCTCAGGGTTGGTGGTTGGTCATATAAACTGTCAGACTTTGACAGTGGAAATCATAATTTGTCCTGCCTTCTACCAAGATGTTACGCCCAGCCTAGGGGCTACTGCAGCGCAACATGAATACCATCCTTCTCTTAATGCAAAATCGCCACACCAGGTTTGCTTAACAAAAATAGATTGATTGATTTACAAATAGAAAATGGGTGACAAACAAAAAGCGACTGATTGCAAAACAAATCAGTGGTAATGTGTCTTAAGAAAAACTCAGAGTGAGCTAAGGCCAAAATAACAAACAAAATACCAAACTATATCTCCCAGATCAACTTCCTGTTCAAAAACAAACTTAAGAAAACCAAAGACAGAGTCTTACCTCCCTGACTAACATAAACATGAGAAAACGAAATAAACTCAAAAAGGCAGCTCACTCCTACCAAACGTCCTCAAACAATTGACTCTACACACAAGCTGTCTACTCTGTCTTTTGCATCAACTGAAGGATGGCTTTCCGCGTCTCTCTCTGTGCCGGCTGCGACGACGTCCCCATTCCACCTTTTGAACCGGTTCCGTGGTAGAGCAGCCAATCATGCGGCGACCCATGAACCGCGGCAGCCAATCCCGTGCGTGCAACGGCGCATCCTAAGGTGGCAGTCATCTTGGCAGATTGCAGACACCTGTTACACGGGAGGACTCGGACAGCAAAACACACAGCGCAAAATACACGTACACGACCACAGTCGTAACACCAATACTGCATCTGTGTATGCTGCTGGGTCCTTGAAGACTTCTTCAAAAATTAGGTCCATCATGTCAGCAACATACCCTGTATTATAAAATACATACACAAAGACTTTGTTTACATTTTTTTTTCCAACGACTGAAAGTGTTTTTCTAAATACCTCCTGACATTTGACACTTTATCTAATTGATTGTTTTTATATCTAATTGATTGTTTTTATATCTAATTTGTTGTTTTTATATCTAATTTGTTGATTTTATATGGTTGTTTTTTGTGTGTTTTAGTTTTTACTTTAATTTTTGTGTTGAAATTCTTATAACATGTAAGAGCAATACCTAATGTTTCGGTTGAAAAATTAAAAAAGAATTGAACACTTACGGAATGTTGGCTCTGTCTTTAGGGGTTTAGCTCAACACTCTCCCTTCATGGCCTTTGGAAAGTGCACCTTGAAGAGGGGTGCACCTTCATTTGTTTTAGCTTGTGGCCGGTCAGCGTTTTCATTATAGTACATGGCAGCCAGGTAGAGTCTAGAAGTAAAGAAAAGAGAAAATCAAAGACGTTAACACTGACAGAAACTTTAGGCTACACACTCTCAAAAGTTCTAAGTAAACACTGTTTAATATACCTGTACAGCATTCCAAGAAATGGAAAGACTACATTCTTTGGGGCAAATCGAAGGATGACGCTGTGGAAAGCCTCCAAAGATGAAGTCTGGTAGTGGGGACTCAGTTTTGCAATATCCCTAAGAGTCCTTTTGTTGATCAGCAGCTTCTCCAATTTGTAGAAGGCAGGAGTTGCTACAAACGATAAAGTATATTGGTAAAGTACAATATAGTAATAATTAGCACTAACGGTATTTGTGATGAATTTCTAAAAGTTACTGAATTACTAAGTGAGGTTGCCTTTATACAAAAGATCTGATCACTAATTTAAAAAAGAGGAGTCGTGATAATGTTTTGGTCCGTCTGCTACCTGCTGAAAGCCATTTGTTTTTGTCCCTTGTCTGGCGAGATTCATGCAGGCACACTGGGTAAAGTGGATCCTCATGCGTATGGATGTCCTGCACATGGTTCACAATCGAGGTCCACTTTGCTACCCTCTCTGGCCCGGTGGTTGAGGTAGCTGCGGTCCAGTAGATGTGATTGTTTATGCACCTCATCCACTTCTGGAGCTTTTCACAGTCTTTCATCTTACTGAGCTTCTCCAGTTTCTTTGAGATTCCTACAGTGCATATAAAATACATCCCTTTTAGTAAAAACAGCCCTAAATTGAGTGATATGTCAAGTGCAGCATTTCAAAATCTTTTACAAAATATGAGCTACAAATAGCCTTACAGCTTTACACTGTTACTCTAATGACACCAATTGTTGTACATGGTTCTCTGGTGTAATGTGCAATCACACAGAATACTGCTTTGTGCATAATGCACTCTAGTAGCTGCTACTATGTGGATGGATGAGGATGTGGATGCACATGGAAATCAGGAAATATACCTTTTGCCATGTGCCAGACATCATAGTAGTGGGTGATGTTGCTCTCTCTGAGGAACTTCTGGATTTGTGGATGACGGCCGGTGACAATGCAGTCAAGAGTTACACCACGTGCACCCAACAATGCCAGACTCCTCTTCAGGCCCTCTTTCTCCATGTGGTAGCTACCACCAACCTCATTGCTCTGTCACCCCAAACCCCAAAATACATAGTATTAGAAAATGCATAATGGACATTCATTTACAAATTTAAATGAATAACCTTTTTCCAATTTGAATTCTAACCACTCACCTGAACCAACTGGATGTCCACAACGGTGTTTGTTTTGAGGTCCATCATTGTGTAACTCCCAAACTTTGCAGAGTGCCCTGTTCAAAGAGAGTTGAAATCTTGATATTAGTCTTCACATTTCCATACTTTGTGCCACTCTCCTTTGAACTTCACAAAATATCACCTATATAAACTTTATTATTTCAGTGAAATATAAAAACCTGGAGAGTCAGCCCTCATGTCGCCACCAACTATGACCTTGTCCTCCTGACTGAGCCGCTGCAGCATCACATCCTGTGATGTTTTCCAGTGGTGTATGACTGCAGGCTGAATGAAGGCTCTGGCATGACGGCAAAACGTGTCATACTGGAACAACTGCAGCTGCATTGCTTTGAAGACCTGTTGGTAGGATAAAAAAAACACAATGTTTTTGTTAAAATGATGCCTGTAATTTGATCTGAAATAACTTTGTTGTCAGAGACATATTCACAGAGTCAAAGGAAATGTAGCTGTTCATCATTTACCCTTTCAATTTTAAAGAAAGATGCTCCACTCAAGTACACAGCTGCAGAAAGGTGGAGGTTCCCGGCTGGAGTGCTTCCAAGGACAGGCTGGCTATTCCAGTGTCTGCAGAACTCACAATGGGGGCAACGCTGCTCCACAGACAGGAATGTCCCCAGCTTTCGGGTCTTCACATTACACACCCGCGTGCACACAGGACACCCAGCAAACAACTCCATAATGCAGTTCTCATACACTATGTATTTGTTTGTCTTGTGGGTTGGAGTGGATTCTTCCTGTCTATATAAGAAAGGGAAATATGTTGTAAGCAATTAAACAACTTGAGCTCTCTTCGGCGGTGTACTTAGCTCCCTCTCATGCTTTCCCATTGATCTATAATTCTCATGCACGCACTTATATAATATACTGTTGTAATATCCTACACTAGTTTCAGCTAGTAAACTATCACATACACACTAACACACACACGACACAGACATATTAGAGTAACTTACGACAAAACTGTTGACTCTGTCAATGTGACAGAGTCTGCAGGGTCATAGGTAGAGTCCTGCCCTTTTGAAGCAGCTGCTGAAGAGCTGCCCTCTAATGGATCGTCGTCCTGCTCCTGCTCCAGGTCCAGACGAGATCTCTTTGAAGGTCTCTTTACTGGTGTTGAGGACAAATAGAAAGGGTCTGCAGTGGATGTCCCAACACCAAAATCCTTGCAGGACATAGTAGCCTGGACACCTGTAACCAAATATAATTTTTACTCAAGAAAGTCTACCCATATGACACATAAAGAGTATTATAACAGGTAAATGATTACTAACTTTATCAAAAGTAAATGTACTAAAGGTGGCTACAGACCTGCACTTCTGATATGAGGCCCAAGAGTCCTCAGGGACAGCTGTGTGCTTACACAACTTGTCTCCAGTGGGTCAGTCTGGCATGCTACATCTCTTGATGCAGGTAACTGCAAGGATGCACTTGATGTGCTGGACTGTAGAGAGGAAACAGAGGTTACACCAACATCTTCTCAAACATGTGGTTACAAGCTACAAGCAGTGCAAATATAAATGCACACAATTATAAAAAAAAGTACTGGGTTACACTTCCAGTGTAAATTGTATTGTAGCATAGCCAAAGCTTGTTAATCCAATAAATGTTACGTGTGCAAAATGTGTTTTGTATCTCCCTTTCACTTATTCCCTGTAACTCTGCACTGATGTGAGACACTAAGACAACAACGTAACATAGAGACGTCTCTCGTCATATTACGGTTCACTTTTCGTGGTCTTACTGTATCGTGGATTTTTAAATTGTGTGTATCAACCAGAGCTCTGTGTTCTGTATCCTGGAAGCTCCGTCTCCCGTGTATAGCATGTTTCACAGCGGCAGTAAACACCGCAAACACCGACCCTTATCTCGCATAGCGAGGCTCTCAGGTCAGCGGCCATAACAACAACATTAGCGACGTAGCTAAGGCACCGCGGAAAGTAGTCACATCATGCATCCAAATTACAAATAACGTTATATAAAGCTAGCTTCACATGACATATATGCTCACACATCTTCTCTTCAGCGTCCCCTGATATTATTTACTGTTGTGTATTAACATAGTATTAACTATGTTACCAACAGTAGCTGACGTTAGCTGTCATGCTAAAACCAAACGGCTATCACGCTAAGTGGGCTAATACAGTAAAGCAACATAACATGGTAAAACTTAGAGCTCCCACGTTTGAAGTTGGGTCACGGACAGTTGGTACCGATCCAGGCTTTAGCTTGAGATTCTTGGCGAATCCTGCTTTGAACTGGCCCTCATTCAGAAAGCAGTCTGCAGTGAAATGGTGAGCACAGACATACAACATTTTCGGAGTAGTTGTGGGTACATTTCCATCGAAAATAAAATCAATCCACTGGGCCTTCAAAATCTCAGGAGGTAAAAACAGACTCCTGTGCTGGTTCGTGCAGCCAACAACAGAGCAACTGCCGTGTCTTGTTCGTACCTTCGCCATTTCGAAACAGTGAAAAGAGTGGAAATTTTCGGGGGGCTGAACAAACTTCACCTTGGGCAGGGTCACGAACCTGGAGGGGAGGAGCTTGGCCTTCAATGACGTCATGGAAGGCCGATTTCAAATCAGCCCGCTAGAGCGCACACTTTGGGAAAGGTGGAGCAAGCAGGAGAGAGAGAGGATAGACTATTCTCATTTTGGGAGGGTTTGTAGACAGGCCGGGGACCCATATTATTGTTAGAAAACCTTTCTAAAGTGAATTTTGCATAATATGGCCCCTTTAAGAGTAATTTTTCTAGCATCCTACCATCTTCTGTTATCCTGAGACCGACTCAGAGGCTCCACTCTGTCTACCGCTACTGAAACCCGCATCCAAAGGCCGACGCGATCATCCATCGCCGGATCATCACCACGGGCACGCAAGTACTTTCTTTCACTGGAAACTTGGTGCAACTTTCCCCAAAAGCTTTCATATTCCTAACCTCAGTACAACCCAATTGACTGCTGCTTTCAGGTGTGGTCTTTTATTCCCTTTTCCTAATTTCATCATTCACCTTCCCTGCCTTATTTGTGTTGTCTAGCGTTAGTGTGTCTTAGTAGTTGTGTATTTAGTTGATAGTTGTTGTTTTGT
>OMNN01044564.1:0-10075 GCA_900302755.1 Chromis chromis
CAAATGATCCAGAAGGTCACGGCACACACTCATGACTAAATCACAAAAACAGCACATTGAGTTAGGTTGTAAATACACACAAAAAAAAACAGTAACTTGAAGTCATAATCAGTTTTAACATGTTGTTTGTATCACGTAAAACATTCTTGGAAACTTGCACCATTAACCCTCTGAACCCCAAAACCTACCAGTGCATTTAAAAGGCATGTTAATTTTCCAAAAATAGCTAAAATTACATCATTCATCAGAGTCAGAAGCTGTAAAAACAGAAATAATAGTCTGATTTTCAACTTTCTGACAGTCCTTGAACACATCGTCTGTGACGTGACGTTTTGTCTGGACAATTCATCAAATCATGATATTTAACGGGGGGAAAAAAACTTCATTCTACATGCTGCATTTAGAAATTTGCAAAAAATAAAGCGTTTGCATTAATTAGATTCCGTAAAAAATAAAAAATTCTTCGCTCCTTGGCACAACTGTAAAGCTATGAGTGACTCAGCTGAAACCAACAGTGACATGACAAAAAAATTGTGGACTTTTCGAACTTTGTATGTATGTAGGAGCAAAAAAACGACTAGGAACTACTTGTGGGTTCTAAGGTTAGTTAGAACAGTGGTTCTCAACTGGTCCAGCCTCAGGACCAACTATGTCTCTATTAATAACAGTCGTGACCCAATTTTTTGATGTTTGCTGTTCCTGTTAACAAATGAAGGTTTACTTGGGTGTAGTCTCAACACATTTTGATGCAGCTTGAGAAAATTGTGGCTTATTTTTTGCTCATTTTGGTATATTTGGACACTTTAGCCAAGTTCTAGTCATATTCTGTCCCATTCTGACAGATTCTGAGCACATGATAATGTCTCCACTAAGCTGGCAGAGCCACATCTAGAGGTTAATAGTGGGCAACTACTGGTGTCACCACCACTAAATATCCTGCTATTGAAAGCAAACTGTGTCATAAGAAACACGTCCTTTAAAATAAAAGACTTTATACCACTACTTTTTGCTTCTGCGACCCTCTAAAAATGGCTTCACGACCCACTTTTGGGTCCCGACCCACCAGTTGAGAACCACCGAGTTAGAAGGTGAAAGCATTATAAATAATTACCACACATTTAAAACATTTTCTCTACAATGATCTCAAACCTATCTCTGGAAAGACAATTCAGGTTAGTGGACACATCAGGGCTCCAGAGTAACACCTCACATTGGTTGCACTGGTGGGACTGACTTTGTTAATTTAGATGCACCCAGAAGTTTTTAAATCATTATCATTTTTGTCAATTTCCAGGAATAAAGGTGCAAAGAAATGTTTTGTTCTTTTTCCATGGACATGATCTTGGACTTTAGGTTAGGTTTAGGTTTAGGTAGCTCTACTTGGGCCATATTATAAGCAGTTAGGTCTGGGTGATGCGTATCTGCAATAGACACTTCGTTATCATAACATAACATAACAAAAGTCCAAAGTCCAGCTGTACAAACAAACCCATGCGTACCAGCCCTGGTTCATAAATAGCCTGTTATACTGCTTCATAAGGTGTGCTACTGGTTAAATGTGATTAAATTTAAAGAATTTAAATTTAATTCAAAATACACCTTTTTTCTGCCGGTCTTTATTAAAACTAGCTCAATAAAACTCATCAATAATTAGCAAAATCAACTGAAATGAAACATGTTATTATGATAAATATCTCTGCTGTACCACCCAGACCTATAAGTGCTGTTAAATTATATTATCACTGCTTCGGTTTGCCGCTGCATGGAACTCAAAATCTGTTGGATAGGCGAGTCTGTTAGCGTTCTGATTTAGCATTTTAATTTTGGATCCTGGCCATCATTTAACCAGACTCCTTGCAAAAATGCTTAATGTTTGAAAGCTTGTTTTCTGAAGCTACAATTTACAGATGTTCCCTGAAGACGTCACATGCATCGCTAGTTAGCTGTGCACAGAGAAGCCTCTAGTCTCCATTCGGTTACTGCACTGAAGTAGCTCAGAATTAGTTTGAAAAGAGTGAAATAAGGCATTTAAATGTCAGATTTAAAAGTGCCCAGAGACACGCACAAAGTCAGACGCACCGGTGCAACCAATGAAAATGTTTACCGTAATTTCCGGACTATAACCCGCTACTTTTTTCACACGCTTTGAACCCTGCGGCTAAGTTATGTCTTTTAATCTAATCAGTCATTTTGCGCTTCATCCACCCTCATCATGGAAAACACACGAAGAAAAGCATACGATGCAGCTTTCAAGTTAATATGTTAAATATATATGTACAAAATCTTTTTTCTTTTTAAATTTAGTGGGTGTGGCTTATATTCAGGTGCGCTTAATAGTCCGAAAATTACGGTAGTTGCACAAGACAGATAAGAATAATAAACAAAACAACAGTTTGGACACTGGAAAAAGGTCATATGGATAAATGAAACTTACAGGAAGATTTCATAAACCTTAAATTCTGAGTCTTGCTCTTTAAAATTAAGCCGTAAACAGATAAAATCCCTGAAGCAGAGAGATCACCAGGTTCCCTCTGCTTCAGTGAGCTGCACAGGCTAAGTGCACTCCGGATACCAAACATACCTCTGGCTACAACACAGAGCTGTGACAGTCAGATGCATCTCTGACTCACAGTCATATTGTTGGCTTTCAGGGCCAAATCTACAAAAACACCAGGAGAGGTTTTAGAGACTAACTGCAGCTTTTTCACGCCGATTTTCGGTCTAACCTGTTTGCAGTCGGAGGCCAGCAGATTGAGGCTGCTGGTCGAGATGGTGAGGCTGATTGTCATGCCTGCAAACTGCAAGTTGCTCTTTCCCAGGATGGACGTCAGACAGCGAGAGGAAGGCTGTGAAAGAGGAGGAGGAGGAGGAGAGGGGTGACGATCAAAACATGGTGCAGAAACACAAAGCAACAGGGCAACCGTTTTTTCTTTTTTTGTACTCCGACTAATCCACTGCCTGAGTCTGTGGGAGTATGTGTGTGGAAATGCCTGCGTGTGTGGGAGTTGGAGAACAGCTGCAATTGTGAAAGTGATCCTGTCTCCAAGGCCAACTGTGACCAATGGGGAATAACCAGGACAGTCCACATACTGTAGGCCAAGAGCATCGCGCAGACCGTGCCAGCCCCGCCGTGCCAGCCCGTTTATCTCCTCCTGTTCTCGTGGCGTTCGTCCACATTCGCTGTGACAAAAAGCTCCATCAGCGCGCTTAACCTCAGTCCCTCCAAATCAGAGTTCTAATCTATTCTAGTTCGCATCCTGTATTCTGTCTGCGCCGCCAGACATTCTTCGGTCAAACCCTGCAGGCAGCTGGATTTAGCCACCTGTTTTATAGACTGTTTGGGTGGATGTTTTTAGTTTTACAGGAATCCTGAAGCGCAGACACGAGCAAGTCTTTAAAAGAGCAGACTGGCGACTGCGTCTGCTAATCTGTTCTTTAGGCTCCACGCGAGCTACCTACTCCGCCTCTTTAGCCTCCCTTGTGACGAGAGGGAGGGAAAAGTGAGACCAGAGAGTGATTGGTAATTACCTGCGAGAAGCCCACTAACCGCAGAAGTGTACAATCAGCCTAAATCTGGATTTGTGTGTGTGTGTGTGTGTGAGAGAGGGGGGGGGGGCATGAGCCTGAATAGCCAACTGACCACAGGGGTGGACAATCAAGCAGAATCCATCCAGAAAAGCCTCCACCACTGCTGTCCACTTAAGCCTTATAAATAAATAATGCCCTGTCAGGGTGTGTGCTGCTGTGTTGTATGTACCTTTCTCCTGCGTTGCGCTCCTTTGGCTCCGGGTACTGCCTCGCAAACCACAGAGATCGCTTCCCTGAAACGAATTTAAAAAAAAAACAGCATACATGTCAGACAGTGGCGCACCTTCATTTCCATTTCCAATCCATTTTGCGTGGATTAAATGAGATCTGGCAGCGGGGTGATAGAATTTATCGTCCCTGGCGACTGTGCTCGTCTCTGCCACGGAGACAAACATGACGACGGAAACCAGAAGGAAACCACCAGGATTCCAGAAAGTTCTAATTTAAGGGCCGAGGCGTGGATTTATGCGCACACATGAGCTCACACAGTCGGGCAGAGAGGAACAAGCAAACTGGAGCAGAAGTGGGACAAAGGAAGACATGAGATTGTGGAAGCAGCCAAAGCTTCTTTCACATCTCGCCTCCTCGTGCACAAAGAAGTAGTGAAATGACAGAAGATACTAGGATCATGTAGCCCTCACCTGGTAACCTGAGTTCTGGTGTTGAAGTCCAGCGCTCGCATCGACTGCAGCACCTCCACGCACCCCATGTACTGCCCAGGAAACAGGAAGTCAACGCATTAACATCGGACATTTCCGACATCACAGTTCCATTGTGCCAGAGGAAGAAAGCAGCGGCGGTGTCCTTTGTGTAATTTATGTGTCAGTTGCTAAAAATGCGACAGAAGGGTGATCAAAAAGTTCAGGGACTGTGCCTTGGTCTCCTCGTGCAGTCATGCTCTGCTCCCGGTGCTCCTGCAACACTTGTAATGTTCCCTAGAAAGATAGTTCTGTCAACATGTCAAGCACCATCTGTGATAAGCTGAATTTACTGAGCTGTGTCAAAGTTTGAAAGACCTGAATTTCACTTTGGGGAAGAGGCAGATGTCACAAGCATAGACATATATAAGTAGACACCACATTGACTGTGGAGGGACGTGCCTAAAGTGCCGCCATCTTGGTACAGGGCTAGCAGAGGAGGGAGTGCATGGACATCTATGGAGGTAAGAGGTACTCCACCATCTGATGGAGGTAAGAGGTACTCCACAATCTGAAAGTCGAATTATTCACTGAATGGTTTGATTAGTTAAAAACGTCACACACTTAGCTATGACAGGATGCTGGGATGTCCTTTTGTTCTATTGATGTCTGCCTGTCTGTCCTCCATGTCTGACGTTTGTAACAAACAACCCTCGTGAATATACGTTGACAACTGATGGATTTATGATCACTTTTATAGAGCAGACATGTCATTCCTCTATAGACGTAATGCACTGGAGGAGGAGTGACACTACCAAGAGTACCAAGATGGCCGCCGCGTAGGCACGTCGCTCCAATCGACAGCAGCAGTCGACGCGGCGTCTACTTATATATGTCTATGCTTCCCTCTCACAATGGGGTTCATTGGGGCCCTTTGTGGCCAGGTGTGAATGGGTTCTGTTCTTCCTGGTTCCTACGTCTCTGACAGTTTAGCGACTTGTGAAATGGTGAGAATGTAAAACACAGGACAGAACAGTGAAGGCTAATCTGTGTTTCATGTCTCAGGTGGTTCTCCAGTCGGCCTCAGGATGATCTGCAGGAACGTTATGAATTCACAGATTCTGCTCACTGAGGTAGGAAACGGTTTTATTTCTCATTTCACATGATGAATAAAATATAAAGCTCACACAAATCCAATATCAGAACGTGATGAACTTGATGCAGAACGCAGCAGACTGCTTGGTCGAATCAGACGAGTGTTTTAACAAATCACAAATGTTTCCTTATGAAGGTGACTTTTTTAAGGAACTGAACAGATGTTATGTCTTATTGTCGTCTCGTCTCTGTGACGACGCTTGTTGACGTGTTTATTATCTAACCTGAAGGGTTTAAATGTTTGTACTGAGGTGAGGACCAGACTGAGTCCTCACCAGGTGTCACGCTGGTCCTCCTCACACACTCAGAAAACCCCCATCGACTGACTGACAGATGAATCATTAAACATCCAGGATGAAGGATGATTGGAGGTCAGATGCCCTGCTGCCGTGGTTACCGTCTCTCAGGTAACCACATGATTGAACCGCCCTCCTCCCTCCTCCATCTCCTCCTCTTTCCTTCATCTTTCTTCCTCATATTTGTCATTTTGCTTCTTTTCTTTTTCTGTTCTCTCCTCCTTTGTCTTTACTTCCTGTCCTCTCCCATGGCTTCTACTTTTCTTCTCTCCTCCCTTCTCCTCTTTGGTTTCTTCTCCTCCTGTTTCCTCCTCTCTTGTTTCCTTCTTTCCTCTCCTCACATGGTTCTTTATCCCCTATTTCCTTTCCTTTCTCTTGTTTGGTTTCCTTCTCATCCGTCCTCTACTCTTTTGATTCCTCTTCTTATTCCTTTCTTACCCCTTTTGTTTCCTCTTCTCTTGTTTCCTCCTCTCTTGTTTCCTTCTTTCCTCTCCTCACATGGTTCTTTCTCCCCTCTTTCCTTTTTCTTGTTTTGTTTCCTTCTCATCCGTCCTCTACTCTTGATTCCTCTTCTTACCCCTTTTGTTTCCTCCTCTCTTCTCTTGTTTCCTCCTGTTTCTTCCTCTTGTTTCCTTCTTTCCTCTCCTCATATGGTTCTTTTTCCCCTTCTTTCCTTTCCTTTGTCTTGTTTCATTTCCTTCTCACCCGTCCTCTACTCTTTTGATTCCTCTTATTACCCCTTTTGTTTCCTCCTCCCTTCTCTTGTTTCCTAGTCTTCTTTTCGCTCTCCTTCCCTTCTACTTTGCCTTTCCTTCTCTCCTTTCCTACTTTGCCCCACTTTACTTCTTCTCCTCTCATTTCCTTCTGATTCTTTCCTCTCTTCTCTCGTTTCCTACTCTTTTGTTTCCTTCTTTCCTCTCCTCACATGGTTCTTTCTCCCTTCTTTCCTTTTTCTTGTTTTGTGTCCTTCCCACCCGTCCTCTACTCTTTTGATTCCTCTTCTTATTCATTTTGTTTCCTCCTCTCTTCTCATTTCCTCATCTTCTTTCCTCATCTCCTTCCCTTCTACTTTGTCTTTCCTTCTCTCCTTTCCTACTTTGCTGCCTCTTCTCCTCTTTTCCTTTTTAGTCATTGTTTACTTCTTTACTCGTTTGTTTACTCCTCATTTCCTGTTTACTCCCCATCTGTTTTTGCCTCCTCTCATTTTTCATCTGTTTCCTTCTTTCCTCTCCTTTTCCCTCTCCTCTCCTCCTCCTGTTTCCTACTTGTTGACTTCTCTCCTCAGTTTTCTCCTCTTTTGATTCCTTTATTTCTCTCATGTTCCTCCTCTCATCTCCTCATCTCCTTTTTTCCTCTCCTGTCCTCACCTCTTTCCTTTATCGTCGCCTCTTTGTTTACTTCTATCCTCTTTTGTTTACTCCTCTTATTTCTTGTTTCCTCCATCCCTCCCTTGTTTCCTCCTCTAATTTTCCCTCTCCTCCCTTCCACGTTTGCCTCCTCCTCTCCTATTTTGTTACCTCTTTTCCTTTCCTTTCCTTTCCTATGCTTGTTCCTCTTTGTTTACTTCCCCCTCATTTCTTTTTTCCTCTCCTATCCTCCTTGCTTCCTTCTTCTCCTCCTCCTCCTCTACTTTCTACTCGTTTCCTCTTCTCCCTTTCCCCTTTGTCATCTCTCCTATCTTGTCACCTTTCCTCCTATCTTCTTCCCCCCATCTCCATCCCTCTCCTGTTTCCTTCTATACTTTTTTCCTTTCCTTCCTCTGTTTATTGCTTCCTTGTCTCTTCTACTATCCTGTTACCTTTTTCCTTTCCTTTCCTTTTCGCCTGTTTCCTCCTTTTCTCCACCCCTTTCCTGTTTCCTCTAATGCGTTTTCCTTTCCTTGCCTCCTTCTCTCCTCTCCTTTTCCCTACTTGTTGACTTCTCTCCTCAGTTTTCTCCTCTTGTGTTTCCTTTATTTCTCTCATGTGGTTCCTCTTTTGTTTACTCCTCTTATTTCTTGTTTCCTCATCCCTCCCCTGTTTCCTCCTCTAATTTTCCCTCTCCTCCCTTCCACGTTTGCCTCCTCCTCTCCTATTTTGTTACCTCTTTTCCTTTCCTTTCCTTGTTCCTCTTTGTTTACTTCCCCCTCATTTCTTTTTTCCTCTCCTACCGTCCTTGCTTCCTTCTCCTCCTCCTCCTCTACTTTCTACTCCTTTGTCATCTCTCCTATCTTCCTACCTTTCCTCCTATCTTCCCTCTCCTGTTTCCTTCTATACTTTTTTCCTTTCCTTCCTCTGTTTATTGCTTCCTTGTCTCTTCTACTATCCTGTTACCTTTCTCATTTCCTTTTTTCCTCTGTTTCCTCCTTTTTCTCCATCCCTTTCCTGTTTACTCTTATACATTTTCCTTTCTTTCCCTCCTTTTTTGCCTCCTTGTCTCCTTTCCTTTCCCTCTTTGTTTCCTCCCCCTTTCTTCTCCCTCCGTACCTCTCCCTTCCCGCCCTCTCTTCCTTTTCCCTCCTCCTCCTCCTCTACGTTAACGTCTTGATGACAGAAGGGGGAGTTTGGGGGAGGAATCCAACATGGCGTCTGATTAGGATCAGTTAATTAGCAGAGATTGCTGCAGCAGCCGAGTGGAGGTTCATTAATTATCAGAGCTGATCTACACGCTGATACAAGTGTGAATCATTTCAGATGGATTATTATCTCTGTAATATGGAGATCATCTGTCTGTTGTTTACATCAGTGTCACAAATGTACATTTACACCAGAGAAAACCTCCCATCGGGCCTGTTTGCACTGAATTATTCTCAAAATCAGATCCAGAAAAGCTCCTTAAATTATCTTTTTGTTGCGAAACAAAACACCTGCATGAACCATACTGAGCAAACGTGAATCCAGCAGTTCAGTTAAATCCGAGTAATGGCGGGTACACACTCCAGGATAATGGGGCCGATTGTTGTCCCAATCTCCCCCTAACTTATACGATCAAAGCCAGCAAAGGCCCGATTGTCTGATGTTTGCAAACCACATGCTGTCTGATTTTCCTGTGGTGTGTTACGAGTGATTTTGTCCAGTCTGATCCACTCGGAAGGCCTCAGAAGGACAGATTGTAGATAATGAACATGTTTAGTATGTGCTACTATCCTAAAGCTGCTAAATCCTGCAGTGTGTGAGGTTCTCTGAGAGGAGCCGGGCAGCACAGTGTGTAACGTCACGTGTACGGGAACAGAAGCCAATCAAGACATGAGCTGACTCAGCTGACTGACGGAGGAGGAAGTAAAAACAAACAAAAAACATGTCAAGTTTGACAGCCCTAAAAAAATCTCTGCCCTTCGGCTTAGAGATCTAGATCAATGGTTCTCAGGACCCACTATGTCTCTATTAATAACGAAGTTTGCTGTTCCTGTTAACAAATGAAGGTTTATCTGGGTGTAGTCTCGACGCATTTTGATACAACTTGGGAAAATGTTGGCTTATTTTTTGCTCATTTTGGTATATTTGGACACTTTAGCCAAGTTCTGGTCATATTTTGTCCCATTCTGACAGATTCTGAGAACATGTTGGTTTATTTTTGGCACGTTTTAGCATAAATGTCTCCAATAAGCTGGCAGAGCCACATCTAGAGGTTAATAGTGGACAACTACTGGTGTCAACACCACTAAATATCCTACTATTAAAAGCAAACTGTGTCAGAAGAAACACGTCCTTTAAAATAAAATACTTTATTCCACTACTTTAGGGGGGGACATGCTTCTGCGACCCTCTAAAAATGGCTTCGCGACCCACTTTTGGGTCCCGACCCACCAGTTGAGAACCACTGCACTAGATGGTCTGATGAAAAAACAGCTTCAATTTGTGGCAGTAACGGTAACGGCGTTATAATGATGGGAAGAGTAATCAGTTAGATGAGTTTGCAATGATTCTGATAACGTTACTAATATTTTTGACTTGCTAGCGCTGGTGCTAGCATCTAGCGCACAGCCCTGCTCTCCAAGCTATCTGTAATACTAGTGACCATTTTTACTCACCTCCAACTCACGCTATAAAACATACAGCCCACATTCCTGCCGTCTGCATGACTTTTTCCATAACCGTTTTTCTTTTTTTGTGTGTTTTTTCGGAAAGTAAGAGACCAAAAACAACCATCATTGCTTCTTCCTGTTCGTCCGCCATGTTTGTTTACACCGAAGTCACGTTTGACGACGCGAGATTTGGAATATTGAGCGTGAAGAACCGGATACTCTGCTGAAGAATGGGTTAGTGTGTGGTCTCTAAATGTGTGAAGGTTTGAAGAATCCTGTAGTGTGTACCGGGCTTTAGCAGAGATACCTTCTATGCAATACATGTGAAAAACTTCAAAAAGGCCCTATGCTGTTTTAATCCAAAGGGAATGCCAAAATCAAAGCAAAAAAGTGTT
>OMNN01044581.1:0-10299 GCA_900302755.1 Chromis chromis
ATTAGTTTATAGCTGGTTTCAATTACCAAGAGAATCATTCAAACAGTATTGGACATTGGCAATAACTGTAAATCACACAGCACTTACAACCATTTTCTCCTCCAAAAAATTGCAGAATATGCCATAAAACATAATCTTTGCCATTTTAAGGTTAATTATTTAGACATGATAGTCGTAAATCTTTGGTTAATACACTTCTTTGCTCTCCTGCATAGAAGCAGATGAAAAGATCTGGCTCTTCTCCAAAAAGAAATCTGTCTCCAACACCTATTAACCCCAATAATTCACGTAATAGTTCATTTGTTTAATCTCTCCAAAAACTGAAGCTTTAAAACAATAAGCTGATGCTATGTGCCAAACTATTTCCAGTTAGTCTTGACTTCCATGATTCTTGTGGTCACTGTGAAGTCTCCAGGCAAACAATAGAGCATCGCCTTGCACCCCCATTAACCAATCCTGGGGGGGGGGGACCCTGCGCTGTGGATATTGAAACTGCACACTTTACCTTAGAACATGTATTTGTCCATGTTCTTTCCACCTCACTTGCTGGGGACGCTGTGCTTTAGTAGTAGGCTGACTGTGTTTTAGCAGAACATGTATTTCAGAGCCGTGGTCGGTGCAGCCCAGTGGTTTACAGGAAGCAAATGATTCGAATGGAGCTGATTCTCTGTAGCTGATCCCGTCCTGCTAAACCCAGCTCGGATCCCGATTCTGCACAGCCGCTCGAGACAACCTTAATTCTTAATATGCATATTCAAAATCACACATGCTAATACATGCACACTAATATTAACACACAGTAAGAGAAAAGTGGAAAAAGAATTAAAATAATTTCTTCCTCAAATCACTTTTCAAAAGCAGAATGTCGCCCTGCTGTGCCAGTAGATATATAATTAAGCTTGTCTTTTGCCACCTGCCTCTAAAGGTTAGACTTATCAAAACAGTAATGATAATTAGAAGACAGATAAATTACCATCTTATTTTTGTATAGTGGGGTACCCCTCCCCTCTCCGTCTCCCAAATCAGCATCCCTGCCAGCGATACATAACTTGGAAAGGAAGCAACAAACACCAGTCAGCTTCCCGTTGAGCTAATTATGCACATGTTTGTGTGTTTCTCTTTAATGATAATAAAGAGATATCACTATGATATGGATAATTATGTCATCATTTAGAAAGTTTATTGGGAATTACAGGGGAGTACAAATGCAGCAAAGTATTGATTTTGCAATCTCTTAAAATGCAGTCTATATTGGACACTTTTTCTCGAGGAAAAAGGGAAAAGCCAAAAAAGCTGAATAACAGATCTTATTTAATTAAATGAAAACACAAAAACACCAGAAGCCGGCTATATTTTGCATCCTTTAGAAGCAGCTGCAATGGACTTATTTTCTGTCTGTTCTTATATGTGTTGTAAATCATTCATTAATCACTATTGTGCTTTTAATGTGAGGATGTTGCATCTCTTTCACAGCAAATGGATGTGTCTGCATGTCCTTTGTCCGCTCAGGATCACGTAGCTATTATCATAGGTTGTTACAAGTAAATATGTGTAAGAAGGGGATTCAGCCTGATACAGGCTATTTCCCTCATCCCCAGTGGTAATCAGTCAATGCACAAAGCAAGTCATTGTGATTGTAATAGCTTCGAACCTTGATATTGTTGTGTTGTGTACAACATGCCCTCTTGACACCTCGTCCCAAAGGTCCTTTTTCAATCCGAGGAGATCCAATTTGACTGGGGGAAAATGCAAATGCATGCTACAAGTTAATGTCTGCTTGCACATGCGGGCTGGAGGATTGGAGGACTGTACAATCAAGTGTTGCTTCAGTCAACAACCAGAGCAGGTAGAACCCAAACACATAGACTCCTGTTAAAGCCTCAGTGCTTTTTCCACCAGCCCAACCCTCAAGGCTGTAGATTTCTCCCCTTTCCCCTGGAGTAGTGGTAACAGTGAACGAGGAGGCATGACTAGCTCGACTAAACACGGGAGAGGGAAGCCTCCTTCATGCCTCATTGACTTTGTTTTCTCTGGCTAATTTTTCCTTTCTCCTCGCTGCCCGCCTCCTGTCCCCCCCAAAAACACACTCGCACACATGCACATGCATAAACACATCTCATTCGTCTCCCGCCCTCCCCTCCCCACGCCTCACCGTTTTGCTGGTGATTTTGACGCGTAGGCTGTCATGCAGCAGTTCTCTTGGAGGTGGCGATTAACAGAGCTGTCGCCATATGGAGTGAGATCAGCCGTCAAAACCCACATAATTGGCTCAGGGAGGAAAAATACTTACGTAATCAGGCTGAGAAAGGGGAGGGAGAATGTCGTGAGGGCGGACACTTTGGTCTCTGCATCCGGCAATATTAAATGCCCATTTAAACACTTGCAAGTGATTCATTAGTAATGAGAAACTAAATGCATCATAAAACCCAAAGGAAGACAGGACACATCTAGCATTCTGTGTAGTAGAAGAAGAGAATAATTCCCCTTAGCCCTAAAAGAGGAACCAGTGCAACAGAACTGCAACATTAGCCAGTTGTGTGTAGCGATAAGCCACATAGAGGGATAAGAAATAACAATTTATCAAATTAATGCAGGGAAAACTCACATTTGATGAAGCCATTGTCATGTCTGCACCTAATATTGAAATGGACTTGAAGTCTGAGCCAGGGGTTTACATTGCTGACGGCCTAATTATATGGATTGGCTGCAGTAGAGCGTAGCCTATCAGCTCTGGGGAGAAATTAATTCTGGTACAGGGGAAGAGAGAGAGGAGCAGGCTGCAGTCTGCTTCACTGCTGTGAATTGATGGCTGCAGAGGGCCGGGCTGCTCTGTGTGTGTATGCACAGGGTTCTGGTTCACTTAAAGCTACACACAGCTTTACTGTAGGGTGTATTCCCTGTGATTTAGAAACTATGTCTAGCTCTGACAGATATGCGTTGAATTACAACAACAGCCATAAGCAAGATGTAAATGACATTCTGTTGATTCACTGCCACATTCCTGCACGTTTCTGTGTGCTGTGTGATTTTTCTAGCTGAGCTGTGTACATACAGCACATTATCCCTGTTTATTTCAAAACCAGCTGGTGGTCAAAATAATGCATATCATCTGATAGCATGTTGTGAATATTGCCTCAGAGAGGCACTTTCAGGCATGACGTTCAGTTTGCAAGCTCGTTAACGTGGGATTTAGCTTCTGTAGCAGCTAACTAGATACATTTAGCACCATTTTAAGATGCAGGGTTTACATAAGATGAAACGAAGAGTGTTGTTTTTCTTCATCACAGAGACATCTAGTAACGTAATCTGTCACATAAACATAAAAAAGCAATGATGGCAACAAATAGTCTTCTTATTATATACCTGACCAAAGAGAAATGCACAAAGCAGAAAATACTTTTGTGTAATTTCTGTCCATGTTCGTCACTGTCTGAACTGCTTCACTGCCTCCAGACATTTCCTTTGGAGAGGTTTTTTTTTTTCAACATTTGTTTCCGTTTAACATCTAGAACTCTATACTGTTTATTGTTGTCTTATGTGTGGTTTGTCTGATTTCTATCTGCTATCCTTTTCCTACGCCTTTTTATCCTCACCCCAACTGGTCGAGGCAGATGTCCACCGTCCCTGAGCCTAGTTCTGCTCGAGGTTTCTTCCTGTTATATCGCACTTTGTTCTTCCTACTGTTACCAAAGAGTTTGCTCAAAGGGAATCTTTGGATTTGTTGGGTTTAATATATGGTATCTAATATTCTAAGAACTTCACCTTCCTATAGGAAATGCCTCGAGATTACTTATGTTGCCATTTGGCACTGTATAAATAATTAATTGAATTCTGAAGTGAGCATTATGTGAAGACATTTATGCATGGTGTCATTTTTGCTTCCACTGACTGGTCAGCCACCTGTTTTACTCGGTAATATGATGGCAGCTACAGTATCTGCTGCAGGGCTTATCACGTAGCACCCTCCCAATTGTTAATTAGCTCACTCAAATGGACCAAATTGTATGAGATAATCTCTTATCGTACTTATTGCTGACGTTCTCAGAAAGTGTTTTTCACACTCTGCCTTTCTTACCTCATTTAGCTCAGCTAAATTCATTAAAATACAGCTTTATTAAAAAAAATCCTTAATTTTTTTTATGGTATTAATGATAGCCCAGAATATTGTATTAATTGTAGTGAGAAGCACTGTGTACTATCAGTATAATGTTGTATGAGGACATGCCACACAGGTTATTATTTTTTTACCTAAGAATAATAAAGTATAATGTTATGTTCTCTTTTACTAGACTCTTGATGCCAACTGTAATGACTATATGTTATATCTTCATGCTTCAGAATGAGTTCGGGTGAGATCAGATGCCCCCCTGATGGTATCGCTTGATGGATAAGAACCATACATCTAAAGTGCCAAAAACTGGAATACTTGAATATAAAATATGTGTTCTGTACTTGTGTTGCAAGGCAAACAAGAATTTCTAGTTTTATGCCAAGAAATAATATGCTGATTGGGAGAATGTGAGCTAGGAAAATATCCTGAATAGTTCATAAGGGCAGTGAAAGCATCCTGCCTCAGAACCTTGTTAATTGGCCAAGTCTGCGGCTGTTTGGGTTGGAACCATTGCACGGTCTGATTTCTGTCAACTCAAATCTGCACCTAATATGCCCTGTGTTATATCCTGAATGGTGAGGCCAACGCTCTACAGTGTTCCGACATATCGTAGCGTCACTGTTTTTCAGAAATGAGCTCACCTATGCCCTGCCTTTTCTCACAGTTCAGTAATCTTACCTACAGTATGCAGAACCTCTTAGCACAGTTTGGAAAACATTCCCGTGGCCTGCAATTTCATGCTGCATTCCTAGTACACGACTTCCGGGGGCAGAGGCTGCCAGAATTTGACAGTCTCCAGCATTGTATACTCACTGAAAAAGCCCGAGCCTTCCAAGCAGAACATTCCTCTCTGCCCTCTTGTCTTCTAACGCTTCCATGGTATCAGTCCAGTCAGTCTAACCAGTTTGTTATTTATGTGTACCATCAGCCTTTTCTCGTGCTTTTGTGGTGATAGGTGTCAGTGGGTTTGTTAGAAATCCTCGACTGGCTGCTCTGTCTTACTTATGCTTAGCTGAGGATGGCTGTCATAGATGGCAACATTGGTTGGCAGCGTGTCGGCGAATGCGCATATTTTTTTGAGAAGCTTTACATGCTATAAAATCCTGTAGATAGGACCAAATAGTATATGCGCTCCATATAATATCAGGAATAAGCATAAAAATAAGAAATTAAGTATTTAATGTATTGCTATAATGGCCACTTTAAGCACAAGCAACTAAGAAACACTGCAGAATTGTTAGCACTGTAGCAGCCAACCATCCGTAGACAGTTTCCTCATCAAAAAAAAAAACAACACTGGTCCTTTGCCTGCCTGCTAAATATTCGCTCTGCTCTATACGCTACAACTGTCAAGGCCTCTGATACCACTGAAATCTACCCAATAATGATTTGGAGCACTGGAGTAGGAGAATCGACTACCACCACCACCAACACTTGATTGGTATTTGTTTGTTTGAGCTTGAGAAAGCACGCTGTTGAGATGTGTTGGTGGGTTGTAATCCTTTTTTGTTGCATGTATCTGCCTCGAAACAAACCTCTGTGCTCTTGCAAAATAGTGGTACGGCTGCCTCATACAAGATATACGAGTCTTACAGCTCTTTTGTGAGTAATGTCAACTACTTGCATTTTTTTTTCATGTTTTTATAGTCTGTTCTCCATCACTAGTAGTTATCCAGTAAATAAAACAGCAGTGGCATCTTTGAAAGTGATTGCAGATGGTTGGTGCCAGCCAGTGCACATCCATACCCATTACCCGAACATGGTACAGTCGTACTTGACCTTTCCTTCTACTGGAATGAATATAGTAAACATGACAAGCAGAGGTTCTGGCAGAAGTTCCAATTTTAAATTTTTTTGCTAAAACACCCACCCCATCTCACAAGAGTAAAGACTGCAGGCTGGTCGGGGTGTCACAGCAGAGCAGTCATCCTGTCAAGAGAAAAAGGCCACATTAACCATTAACTAAAATCAGCATCAGTTTTGACAGCGTATTTACGGGGAGCTTTATTTTTTTGAATGGCTCTTTTTCCACCAAAATGGTTCCATTTGGTCTGGAGGCACAAAGGAGGAAGAAGTAAGCTGCTACTTTATGTCGCGGCGAGGGCGGTAATGTCAGCTGCTGTTGTGGCGTAAACTGGATTAAGGTATGCTGCACAATTTGTCATTTCTTAAGCTCTCCAGACGTCCTTTTTGTCAATAGTGACTGTGAGATTGAGCCGGAGCATTTACTTCAATAATGCAGCGTTGACATTATTTTTATTTGTTAGTAATAAAAACGGAATATGTTTTAGTCATCAAAATCAATTTGTAATAAAGTACCAAAAGTTGAGTGTGACATTTTCCAATTTATACTCTACTTTTCTCTTCCTGTACCCTAATAGTGTTTGGAACATCTCCCCATATTGATCATTTCAGTTTTATTTGACTTTATAACAGCAGAATGCACACTGCAGATGCAACCTACTTTAGGGGGTATTAAGAGTTTAGTGCATGAAATAATAATGCTCATAATCTGATTTATTTGTTGGTTGTTATAGCACATTAAGGTGAATATGGCTATGCAGTTAACACGTACAATAGAGGAAATTGTAATGTTAGAATGCTTTTACATATGGAATCACAATCCTTTTCCAGTATGGACATAAATGCTGTGATCGCAGTATGAAAAATCTAAATCACTGCAGTAAATTGCTTTAACCTTTGAAGCATTTTTCTATTACTGGTCATAGTTTAAGGTGACTGGGAATGTCGGGAGCAATTGTCAGCACAATCCGCTGTCATTTCCTACATTGATTCTCTACCAAAGCTCTGCTTGTTTGCCTTTCAAAGCACTTTATCTTGTGCTTCAGCTGGGGACTTTTCTGTTCTCAGCTTTGAGCAACCTGCACTATATTCTGCTCCTAATGTGCCAAATTCGGCAGCGACACAAAAACAAACAAACAAAAAAATGCAGAAAAGCAACAGCATTTCGCGCATTGTCCACAAAGTCAGAATTCTCTACCTTTGTTTCCTCAAGAGAAAGTGTTTTGCAGTAATTTGAAGACAGACATCCAGTCGTTAGAATATATTTTCCAGTGGCTTTCATTCAGCGTGACACATCAAGCAGAGGCAACGTTGTTGTGTGGAGGAATGAGGGTACTGTTTGTATTTATCCCCAAATGGCTCTAAGCGAAACTTCTTTGATTAATATGTCTGTTAGGAAATGCTATGCACCGCAGAGAACCACTTTCTGAAAACACAACCATCACTCACGCACAACATTTTTGTCCGTCAGGTTTAATGTTTTCGTACGTCCTTTGATGGAGGCCATCGAGGAGAATGAAGAAGAATATTTTGGGGAAGCAATATGTTTTACAGGGATTTTAACAGCTTCTGTGTGACAGGTGAAATCATCACCATTAATCACTTCATGCACTCGTGCTCGATGACTTGCATTAAAAAAAATCAAATGAATAAATCCCTATGTTGGCCATTCTGAAGCCATCCAATTAACAGACTACATTGTTATCAATGTGTGTGTGTCTCCTGCAGCCATGCTTCGTCTTAGAGAATGAGGTCAGTCCTGTCAGCACTGGAAACACACACACTGTTTCTCTTTTTCTCTCCCACACACACACATGCAAATAAACGTAGCAGGTGGCGAGGTGTTAAACAGGCCATGATTTGGCTCAAATTAGATGGCAGACACTCCCTGAAGGCCAGGGGGGCTAAACAGGATTTTACTGATCCAGCGTCAGGGCCAGTGCTGCCAGTCCTAGTGCATACCCAATGCATTGCTAGTGCCAGTCTGGCATTTCTATGCACTTGGAGATGCCACACAGTGTGTGTTTGGCAACTTTGCTTTAGGGCATTGCCTGTAGTTACATATGTGCTAGTAAAACTCACTACTTTACCTTAATACCCCTCACAAACTCGCCCCTTCCCACGTATCATTTTGCTAAATCTCCCCCATTATCAGTGTTTTGTCAATGGACTTGCCATCTTGTCAAGTAATACTGATGTCAAGTTTGCTCCTGAGGGAGGCCAAGGCTGAACCTTTCCCTTGTTTCTGCATGTGTCACCATGATTGGATCAGAGCTGTGTCTTTCTGCTGCGAGTGAGCAGTCTGAAAGGCATGTAATCCTGTTCCCACTGCTCCATTGAGAGCAGCAGGCATTTGCGGGTGAAGGTGTTTTCTCCGTGGTTCTACCTGTGTTTATTTTCGTAGAGCTTTGGGGTGATAATGTCAGGGCAAATTTCCTGTGACTGTTTTTTTATTTTTATTTTTTGTTTTGGTTGCGTGTGTGTGTCAGAAAAAGAGAAAGAGAGACACCTCCAAGTTATGGATAGCTGTATCGAGCAGAATTGGACGGCAGGGGAAAACAGCCTTGTTTAAGGGAAAACATAACTCATCAGGGCTTTGCTTTGTCCATGAGAAACACAGTTAGAGGGATTTATAATTGGGATTAACTGTTGTCCCCTGGTGAGTTTTTTCCAAGCTAGTTATCATTAATGTAATCCAATTAGTATGTTTTCTTTGTGTTCAGAGATTTGTCTCTAAATAACTCATTGCAGGTGCACTTAATGTTGACTCTATTATCTTGAACAGATTCACTTGATACACTTAATTCCATATGCCAGCCTCAGATTAGTGTAATATTAATCATGTTTTGCTTTGTTTATTTTTTTTATCTGTATATGTCTATCTTTTGAAAATACTTCATAACTTCATGTTTCCGAGATTGCTACAACGCAGTAAATAAACATGTCAATTTGTAGTTGGCATAATAAATTAGCTTTTAACTTACTATACCCGGCTCATGACTGCTGCACTGTATGCACTGATCAAAACACTGTGTTTTCAGGGAAATTAAGTTCTCTGAATTAAATAATAAAATATGTTGTTTGTTTTCTGATTTGACTCTGCGATTGACAGGACAACATTCTAACTGGGTGTGTTTTACTGAAAGGGAATGATTTTATTTCAAATTAGGTCTTAAAAACATAAGTGCATAGAAAACATCTTGGCTGGCTACTGGATGATCGCAGTTAAGGCCTACTCAATGTTAGCTGTTGGTAGCATATGGGAAACGAACAGCAGTCTCTCCTGTTAAAGTCTGATGTTTCGCTGACCTGCCCATCTGCCCTGACCTCCTCCATCTGTGAACCTTAAGTTGTTTGTCAGTTCAGTAAATGTTTTGCTGAAACAATGGATGCAGTCATTTTTCTAAAGAGGACAACCAAACAACTTAAAGACCCCCTGTGGCATAAATCAAGTTTATTACCTTGTTAGTGTCCATATGGTGCTTTTATATGCTAGAATACATATCATGAGCAATGGCTGAGCATTTACACCTTGAAATTGTACCAATAACAGTCTCAAAAACATGTAATCAGACTTCTAGGGTTTCATTCGTAATGAACCTAATCATGTGAACTTATGGTCTGTAGTTTCCCATATCATAATGTAGTGTAGTGAGTATTTTTACTGTGTCTGAGTCAGTATTGTAGATCAGCAAGTGAGCTTAAGCTGCCATGAGTGGGAAAGAGTGAGTGGAGAGAGAGAGGAAGGGACTTAAAGGTCTGCACATTCTAGATGAAGCAACGCGGTAGTTTCATCTAAGCCATTTAAGGGTAGGAGGGGATTATTTTAATGAAAAAAACTAAATATGTAACTTTGACACACCGATCAGGCACAACATTATTACCACATGCCTAATATTGTGTTTGTCCCCCTTATGTGGTCAAAAAGGCTCTGAACCATTGGGCATGGACAAGAGGACCTCTCAGGGTGTCCTATGGGGTCTGGCACCAGGATGTTGGCAGTGGATCCTTTGGGTACTCTGGCTTGTGCAGTGGGGCCTCTGTCAGTCAAACTTGTTCCACTGCATCCTGTTGATGCTTGATCAGAATGGGGTCTAGGAAGTTTGGAGGTCAAATCAACATGTTGGGCCATTGTCATGTTCCTCAAAATGTTCCTGATTGTTTGATGTTTTTGCCATGTGGTGGGGTGCATTTTCCTGCGGGGGTAGGCCAGTGACATTTGCAATTGCCATTTGCATGAGGGAGTGTGCTTGTTTTGGGACAATGTTTATTTGGGTGTCTAAGTCTCATCAACACGGATGCCAAAATCCAAGGTTTTCCAGCAGAACTCCACATAGTACCAATATAATCAATGTTACTCACTTCACCTGTCAGTGGTCATAATG
>OMNN01044651.1:0-10749 GCA_900302755.1 Chromis chromis
ACCACCTGCCTAATATTGTGTTGGTCCCCCTTATGTGGTCAAAAATGCTCTGAACCATTGGGCATGGACAAGAGGACCTCTCAGGGGGTCCTATGGGGCCTGGCACCAGGACGCTGGCAGTGGATCCTTTGGGTACTCTGGCTTGTGCAGTGGGGCCTCTGTCAATCCAACTTGTTCCACTGCATCCTGTTGATGCTTGATCAGAATGGGGTCTAGGAAGTGTGGAGGTCAGACCAACATCTTGGGTCATTGTCATGTTCCTCAAGATGTTCCTGATTGTTTGATGTTTTTGCCATGTGGTGGGGTGCATTTTCCTACAGGGGTAGGCCAGTGACATTTGGGATTGCCAGTTGTATGAGGGAGTGTGCTTGTTCTGGGACAATGTTTATTTGGGTGTCTAAGTCTCATCAACATGGATGTTAAAATCCAAGGTTTTCTAGCAGAACACCACATAGTACCAATATGATCAATGTTATTCACTTCACCTGTCAGTGGTCATAATGTTGTGGCTGATCAGTGTATATTAGCAGTGTGTCATGAAACTTATTGGTATATTAGCACTTTAACCCCTGGATTCTAAAAACTCTATAATATGTCACATATTTCAGTGAACCTATTATTTGATCATGATCTGATTTTTAATGTGTCGATCCAGTGGTAAAAAAGGCAGCAGACCCGCAGTATTTTAACAGCAGTAGATTAAAATAGAGGTAAATTTGTAGAGATATTTGCACTTTATATTTGTTTGCTAGTGATGTATTTTTAACTTATCTTTTGATAAGTGAGTTGGTACATAATTGTTGTTTTGAAATAAATAAGTTGACTTGAAAAGCCGCACTGTGTCAGGACTGCAAAGTCATGACCTCATGATTATTTTGATCATTAATCAGTTTGTAGATAGTTTTCTTGGTTAATTATTTGATTGATAAAATCTCAGAAAATGTGAGTAAATGGCACTAATTACAAAACTTGGATATTTAGTTTAAACAGTTTGTAATGAAAGAAAACCAGCAAATCCTCTAAATTGGAACGCTGCAACCAACAATTTTTTGCTTTTAAAAAAATTCCCTGACCGACTAACATATTCACTGATTAATCACTGCAGCTCTAGTGGTCAACATGAATTCCTGTCTGCAGGTACCTGTTTGTTTCTGTTGGAGGATGTGTCCTGGCAGTCATCACTATGGGCATCTACAGCATGCTCCTCTTCACCTCCACCTTCATCTTCATTCTGCTCGTCCTCTCTGTGGATCCCAGCTGTGTCCACGTCTGGGTGTTTAGTATCCAGATGTTGTGGCAAACCTTCTGGCACCTGCTTATACAATACAAGGAATACTACCTGCATGAACCCGTCAGTATCAGGTACTAGTCCTAAATCCTTCCACTATTATGTTATGTAAGATGAAACCTTCATGCTTCACCAGAGCATCCAATAACTGAATAATTAATGTAGTTAGACAATAAGTCTGGTGGTTTCTTAAAACACCAAAACCAAGAATGGATTGATCCTTTGTTTCTCTGTGACACATAGCTACATTTTTGTATGAAAAAATATAATTTTTTTAAACATCTGTGGGTTGAAAACACTGAGTGACATTTTTACGTTGTTACAATTGAAATAGGCACTGTAGTTTTCATTCCATATTCTATCTATATTATAAGTGCACCCTGTCCCTTAAGATGACTAGTTGGGAAAAGATTAAGCAGCACATTAACACAGTGTTCTCTGTTGGTAAAATCTTAAAAGTTAACTCAGTGGGTTTCTCAGGATTACTCACCCTCAAAAACACAAATACTCTAAACACAGCATAAATGCAGGAATTCAAAAAGAAACAAGTTTCAACCCACTGCCTACCAAACTTCTTTTTTTTTATTTTACATTTAACAAATAATCTCACCTCTTCAAAGTCTACAACAGCTGTCCTGGAGCTTTCAGCCACATATTGGTTGTCATAAGATTGAGTTTGCTCTCAAATGCAACTTCTGGATATGAATAAAAGCTCCAGAACAGCCACTAAATGGACTAAATGTGCTCTTTTCCACTATTTAGGACAAACTTTAAACTTACTTACATGCAATTTGGAAGTTATTGTGCTCTGTGCTCTGGATAAAAAGCTTAAATACCATACAGATATGCATTCGATATTTATTCCATTATGATAAAGGATCATATTTTATCACATTAACAACTCTTGTACTTTCAGATTGTTTTTGGCGGTGTCCTCTTTGATGCTGCTCACTCAGAGAATCACCTCAGTGTCCATGGACCTCCAGGAGAAACGAGTTCTGCTAACATGTAATGTGTCATCCAAAAGGCAGGTCTGTGTGATGATCCTCCCTCTCATCAGCTACCTCCTCAGTTTCACCACGCTGCTCGGTGGTCCTTTGTGTTCCTACAGCCGATTTGTGCTCCTCGTGGAGGGAATTGGCCTCAGCTCTCCGCCCAGTCCCCTGGCTGTCGTCCTCCTGAAGCTGATCCAAGTGTTACTGCTGGAGTGGGTTAGGTGGTGTCTTATCTATTTTCTGACACATAACGCATATGATCCTATCAACTCTGACGTCCTCTATGGCATCCTGTGGATTTGGTGTCTTGCACTGGTTTTTAGGATCCAGTATTACTCTCACTGGAGGATCAGTGAAGGCCTCAATAACGCAGCTGGGTTTGGCTACTGGGAAAATTCATTAGCAGACTCCTCAGAATGGAGCGGACTCTCTGACGGGGAGTTTTGGACCACTGAGTCGTCAAGCCGAATGTCAGAGTTTGCCCGTCGATGGAACGTCACAACAGCTTTATGGCTTCGTAGGCTGGTTTACATAAGGTGCGAACATTTCCCGTTGTTCATGTCTTTTGGCTTTTCACTGTGGTGGCACGGTTTACATGTAGGTCACTTTGTGGGGTTTTTGACCTGGGCAGCAACAGTGAAAGCAGACTATCACATACACAAGCACTTGTGGCCAGAACGTTCACTAACATGGAGGAAAATATGCACTTTCTTAGGCTGGATTAACACTCAAATGATTGTTACTTGTATTGTTATAGCAGTAGAATTCAGAAATATGTCTGGTTTGAGACTTTTGTGGAGAACATACGTAGGTCTGTTTCCACTTGCTAGTATAATTCTGCTCTTTATCTTATTAAAACTCAAGAGAGGTTACTAGGGCAGTCGTGCAAATAATGGTAGTCAAACAAAGCTGTCTCATTGTAGGATTTGATAACTGTATTCAAATGAGTAGTATTAGAGGAGGACTTAACTGGTATTCACACATGATCATATGCCACAGCCATAACATTTAAACTACCTGCATAATATTGTTTAGGCTCCTCTTGTGCCACAAAAAGAGCTCTGAGGCATCGGGATGTGGACACTGGACCTCTGGGGGTGTCCTGGGGTAACTTGAGCCAGGACACTGGCAGTGGATCCTGTAGGTTGCAGGGCGGGACCTCCATGGATCATGCTTGTTCTGGTGCATCCCACTGATCTTCAGTCAGATTGAGATCTGGGGAGTTTGGGGGTCAGCTCAATACTTTGAGCTCTTGGTCGGGCTCCTCAAGCTGTTCCTACGCAGTTTTTATGGTGTGGCGGGGCTCACTGTTCTGCTGAGGAAAGCCGTTGCCTTTGGGGGTCTAGCAAAAAGTTTAGGTAAGTAGTAGGTGTCACATCCACATGTATGCCAGGACCCAACGTTTCTCAGGAGAACACTGCAGTGTAACAAGATAAACAATTCATTTCACTAGGCAGAGGTTTTAATGTTGTGGCTAGATGGCATAAATCTAAATAAAATGGATATTAGGGATAAAAGATGTTTGCAGCAGAGGCAGAGTTTACTACTACACTTTAAACATGCATTAAGTGAAACTGTTAATAGTGACATTGAAACAAATCACACTGTGTCACTGTGTGAGTGCAGCTCCTATCCTGTTGCTATACTTGGAAAAAGCACTGAACTCTGCAGGTCAATCCAGGTTTCAGCCCCTATTATCAGCTTGCTTCAGTTCTGTGACCCTCACTAACCTCTCGCATAAAACCACTGGCAGTTCTAGTTGAAACCCTCACGTACTGTGGTTGTACGCTGCCAACCCTGCATGAAAAGACAGACAGCCAAAGTAAACCGGTGACAAGTAAAGAAAGTTGAGCTTAAAACACAGATATTTTTAATGATCGTGGATCAAAATAAAAGCAGTATGGGCAGTAAAGCCAGTGGTGTACAATACATTCAACTGGTAGCAAATGACTCATAACGCCCCCTGGTGGTCAGAAATGACACTGTGCTGGTTTAAAGTGTGTTTACATATAATAACAGCACATGTTGCAGGTTCATCTATTATTCAAGTCGACTTCCTTTTTAAATGAAGACCTTAATTATGTCGTTATGTTAAAAGAATTTATAATTAAATCTGTTATATGTGATTTCTTTTTTTAAAACAACAACCATAAGTGCTGTTTTATGAGCAAAGTCATGTATAAAATTACAAATTGTCACACCATGTAATAAAATAAGCTGTGCACTGATTAACTCACTTGTCTGAGTGCTTCTTCATTTCAGCAAAGTCTCTCTTCATTATTTCCACAAATTGCCAGTAACAATGCCTAAAAATAACAACAGTCCAAGGTTTCTGTTGGAGACAAATTTCTTCCAGCAGTCTTCTGGTTTGTTGATGTCCAATGTGTAAATCTACAAGAAAGGAAAGTAAATATCATAGTTTAATTTTAAAAACTTGAAGCCTACCTAGTCTGGTTAGCATGATAACTAAGAAGACCTGTTGTGAATATTTACATCACCAATTCACTATCTATGGATAATAATCAGTCCTTTATCTCAAGCATTCAGACTACACATTACAACACTGTGTTCCTCACCTGGTGTGCGAGGTGAATGCCCACAGTGGTCAGTACAGCATAGTAAGGGAGAGTCTGTTCAGCACTGATCCCTGCTGCAACCAGTCCTGACATCATGGCCACTGCGAAGCCACTCAGCCAAGGTTTGGTTTGCTCCTGGAACATCAGTGCAGTGGATTTGACTCCTACCTTGATGTCATCCTCCTTATCCTGGTCATCAAAGAGAAGACAGTGATAGCACAGACTCAATAAATACACCTTAAAATGTGAAGCACTTGTTCTTGCTCTGCTCCAGTAGTAGATTGCTATCATTAGATGTGAAAGGAATAATTAGCACCTTTAATCCAACGCCTAACATGTTCTCACAGCTCACACAGGTTTCAGTTTTACTGTCATTTTTAGACACCGTGTTTCATTTGCAATCCACAGAAATGAACTGGCAGAAACTCCACATTGCTCAGTGGAGGGGAAGAAAGAAAAAGCACAGTTCAGGCAAACGTAAGATGATGCCACAGCAGTTCTCTGTGATATGTAGTAAGTAATATACGGCATATAGGTAAGACCTTGCATAACTGTATTTTGTCTAGGAGTGGAGTGCTTCTTCTATTGAAAAATTACACTAATGTGTATTTAAAGGCCAACTCAGATTTGTTAATACAAGACCACCAAAAGCTGGACTTTAAGATAAAAAACTTCCTATAGTTTTCACTGTAAATTTGGTTCTCTCTCTACATGTTCACATCCATACATTGTGCTTTATCAGAATAATAAAGGTGAATGTAAATGTGGAAAAATAACCATGTCTGCTGCTGCATTTGGCAAAACTACTGAATATATTTACACACTGAGTGAGGATTGTGGCTTGTATTTAAATAACTGAACTTAACTCTAGACTGGAAGCTACAGCAGCATGTTGACTATAAAGAATGTTGATGATTTAAGATGATAGATGATTGGAAACAGCATTTCATGTGACATATAAGCTAACCCCATACTTCACCTGATGTGCATATATTGTGTCATACATCAGCGTCCACATCACTCCTGAGAAATACAGCGGGAGACACACGGACCAATCACAAGAGCCCTTAACAGCAGACCAGCCTAGCAGAGCGCCCCAGTTGAAAACGAGCCCTAAAGAGAGCGAACGGAAGGAACGTGAGATAAACTTCAGCTTTGGTGATGGGGATAAATATCAACTTTATTAATAGCACATACCCAACACAAGCTGTGGCCAGTAAGTGATCCTCTTCATCAGCGGGTAGGTGATGACAAGTAATAATGAAGAAGCACCCAGAGCTATGCTGTAAGGAACAATGTGAACACTGTGAGTCAAACAAGCAATTAAGTAATAAAAAAAACATAAATAACTTGCTCAGGTAATTGCCTTTGTCTACATTCTTACATACATGCGTCCACTTTGGACATTAACACACCTTAAGTAACTCATCTATAAATTTGTTCTTTCTGTGCTGTTGTTCTGTTATCATTTGGCTAACAAACTGAGATTAACGCTCAATAAATCTCTACATAACACTCGTGAATACACCGACAGACTTCTGGGTACCTGTAATAGTTGAGACACAAAAGAACTCCAAGTCCAAGAGAGAGCTGCCCTCCCAGGAAGACTAGTGCCTGCATTTGAGAAATCTCTCCTGATGCAATCGGTCGAGTGGCTGTCCTGGCCACCTGCACCAAAACACCAACATGTTCAATCAGGCAGTGCTAATAATAAAACAGAAATCTGAACTTCTCGCTGCAACACAACAGGAAGTTTAGTTTTGTAAAACTGCATACCACTAATGGCATTTTTGTGACTTAAAGACTGTATTTATACTTGAACATGTGTGACCAGAAAAGCTTTCTACAGTGGGGGGAAATTTCTTAATAAGATTAGAAGGACTCTTGATTTGTTTCAGAAGTATAAGCTGTCATATCATCCACAGAGAGAGTTCCTGAGCACTGACATGGTAGTGAACGAGCAAGCCAATCTATTTTTTAAAGCAACAGTTAATTAACATCTGGAAAAGGGCTAGTTGTTATTGGCTGCTTGTCATGGGGTTTGTTTTTACTTCTTTTCAGGTCAAAAATCGACAAAAAATAACATTTTCAAAACCTACTGCACACAACTGCGTGTTGGTCTTGTATACCTTTTTGTCAAAGTCTTTATCCCACATGTCATTGATGGTGCAGCCGGCTCCTCTCATCACCAGACTACCTACACCAAACAGAGTAAGCATGTCCAGATGTGGCAGGTGGCTTGGTTCAGCAGCCAGAGCGATGCTCCATGTACACGGGAGGTACAGCAACCATGTTCCTACAGTACAGATGCAACAAAACTCATGTGAAATGAAGACGGGATTAACGGCTTACAAACAGAAATGCTCCACGGAAATTAATGCCCAGCTATGGGCAACATTTGGCTTGTGGCAGCTTAACTGTGGTCTTGCTGGGAGTGTCTTAGCAGTAAAACACACTAGCGCTGAATCAAGGCAGCAGCACCCATCTGTGAGTATCCTGCGAGTTTGAAGCAGCTTAACAAAAATATGTGAGCTTCCCTGCCTTTCCAAACACATTTCTGACTAAAATCTAACAAAAGATCTTGCAGTTTAACCTCTGAACCACTGACTATTATGTAACGCACTCTTTGTGCTTCAGCTTCATGTAATACCAGTAGTGTTACACTTTTGGTAATGTTCAAAGTTGTCCAGACCTGAGGACATATCTGGAGCTGCAGTATTTGTACAAGACCAAAGATAAAGCGATAATTTCAACAATTAGTTTCTAAAAGGCTTAAAAAATACATGTAGTGCAGCAAAAATAGTCATATATTATGTTTAAATCTTCTAAATATCAACGTTTTCATGTTTGAATAACTAAAAATACAAGACCACCACACCTACTACTGTTTTTAAAACTGATAAAAGACCAATACTAAACACATCATATAACCATATTTTAGATAAAGTTATTTAAACGGACACGTGATTTTCATTAAAACTGAAAGTACAGACCAATAGGTTTATCCAGCCTCATCAGTCTGAGGTAAGGTTGCACGTGAGCTGGTGCTGCATTCACAATACTAGCAGCTGATAAACTGAATAATCTTCTCCCATTGTGTCGTGTTTCACGCAGTCTGACTGATGGCCGGATTGCACTCTGACTGTAAAGCACTCTTGTCAACACACTGGACTGTGAGTGGAGACCATCGTTAGTCCTCATTCCTTCCTTTTGAAGGATGCAGTTTGACAGTTTGGAGAGGCAGGGATAACAGCTTCCATGGTGAATCCTCCTCAGGGCCTTCAGAGTTAACTGGCTGGTCAGCTTGGCTTGGAACATGATGTCTCTCTCGGGTCAAATGAGCATTTTCCTCCCTGCTATCAGCCTTGAACACACAAACACCACAGTTTAACGTTGGCTTTTCCGCAGAGAAGAACTGATTTGCTGCAACAGGCATTCCTTTTGTGCGACAGTGAATCAGCAACACAAAGACTGAGATTTTAGCTGCAGCATCAACTACTGGAACAGGCGGATTATTGTAGCTGTTACGGTCAGATAGATAAATAAATTAATAAATAAATAAATAAATAAATTAACTAATGAAGGTGAATACGCTGTAGGCGTTACTGTTGCAATCATAAACTTCTAGCTACTGCTGAGGGTATAATAAAGTTTAGATACTAGCTTGCTAACTGTAGCTTAAGTTAGCATTTTCACGTAACGTTTATCAACTTTAGCTTGTCGTGAAGAGAAAACTGTAATATAAGAGCAAAAAAACTTACATTATATGTTACAGGAGCGGAAACGTAGACTTTAATTACGACTAACCACTACACAGGTGGCTATCAGGTCACTGCTGTTGGTGCTTCCTTGTTGTGGTACGTCGCATATTATTGCTCCGAAGGAAACAACGTATGCTCGGAACCAATGATGCTCATGGACGGGCCACTTTTCCCCCACGGATTTTTTTTTAGCTGCAACAATATTTTGTATAAAATTACAGTAGTACTTTCATAATACTTTATTAACAATTATAGTAAAAATTATTGGTATTATTGCAGTTGTTATTAGTGTTTAAAGACGAATTATATGTCAAATAATGAATGTGATCATAATATTTTTTAGGTTGGTTTATTTGTTATTGTGTCTCACTTTTGAAACACCTTTTTAATGCATATTTTTAAGAAAGATAACAGCCACACTTTGTTTTGTTGTGAGATACAAGTGAAATAGCTGCTGGAAACCCCTGTCTTAAGGCATTTCTTCAAACCCTTTAAATAAGACATTGTAATTCCGGTTCGCTTATTCTGATCCTGCTCACACACAAATGTGATGTAAATTACCACAGAACAGAAGCTGAAATAATATTAGGCATGCCACATATGAATGGTAGTTTAAAAAAAAAAAAAGAAGGCAAAGAAATTCTCTGTCACTTTAAGTTGTAAAAATGGGAACCCTACGTACTTCCGGTACATTTTGTCTGTGATTTCACAATCACAGCATGTGTTTTTTGGGGGGGTTTTTTTACACATGAATACTTATTATTACTTTGAAAAAAGAGTGACTCAGCAACAGTGAAACCATAAAGAAGTGAGCAAATTAGGAATAACTACACCTTTTGTGCAGCTTAAAATTTAAAACAGGCTTTGACTTTTACATTATGTAATTTGTAATTATTCTTGCATTAGGTTAAGAAACATACGTTTTAAATTGTAAGGAATCAAAAAGTTTATTTCTTCCCGCTATAAAGCAACATATAACTTTACGGTGAGAGCATACGATGTGGATGAAAAGTTAGAAATACTGTCATCTAGTAACCCCTTGGATAATAACAGCTTGACCGATGAAGTTTAGTCTGTAGCAAGCAATGCATTTAAGGTCCTATATTGTTCCCTTTTCCAGCAAATGAATTAAAATCTCACATGTTCTCAGAATGTGTCTTTAATTTTTGTTAACTCAAAATACTGTAAAGATGGTTTGTTTTACCATGGATGTATACAATCTGGTTTTAGCCATGTTCTGAACAGGCTGTTTCATTTTGTATGGCTTTAAATACAAGTCAGCTGTTGCTGTCCATGCCCCCTTCAGGAAGAAAACTCTCTCTGCATCTGTGATTGACAGCATGGAGCAGAAAAATCAACAGCACTGGAGCTGAGTGTCATGACTGAATGTGTGAGACCAGAACTTTCTGTCATCTCTAACTTTCTCTCCGAGTCATCATTTTATATGAAAATATAGCCAAATTCACCACACAATTATTGTTTGTAAATCATGTGTATAGTGAGTTTGTTAGATAACACTGTGTTCATCCTCATATGCTGGCAGTGCATGTAGAGTCTTGTCTGTGATGATTCTCAGTCATCCAGGTCATGGTTATCCTCGTAGTTTCAATCATAGCATCTGGACTTGGTTGAGTTTGTCGAAGACGTTCCACCTCTCATCCAAGAGGCTTCATCAGTTCTAAACTGACTGGTTGGGAGTTCCAGATTTTATACTCTTCAGGAGCCATTGAAACTCCAGACTAATGACCCTCATTGGCACCGTTCTCACCTGGCCACAAAGGCCTCTAACGAATCCCATTGTCAGAGGGAATGACCTAACGACTCGCATAATGAGGGAGGGGCAACACTCACCCAGCAGACTGGGGCTTCAACAGTGTTAATGGATCCTGAAGAGTATAAAATCTGGAACTCCTGTTATGGAAAATTATATTGCTGTAACCTATGTCTCTGTGTGTGTTCTGTTAAAGTACTAACTGTGCAAAACAATCTATCCAATTTGCAGAGGCCTTGAGAGAAAGATGAGAACGGCCTGGACGTAACGTTCCTGCCAAAGACACAAAATAATTAACTGTTTGCCTTTTTTAGACAATTCTGCTTTCTGCCCTTGAGAGAGAGTTGTTGGTCCACGC
>OMNN01044654.1:0-14715 GCA_900302755.1 Chromis chromis
CATTAGCTTCAGTGTGTGTGTGTGTGTGTGTGTGTGTTGTGTTTCATCAGGTTTTTTACGTGCCACTGTCTCTCTCTTTCCTCAGCCTTCAGAGAAGTGTGGAGTCCTCAATGTCACCAAAATCACAGAGAATGGAAAGAAAGTCAGGTTAGTTTTATGACTTTTTTAAACGCCTAATATACTTTAAAGCAGTGGTTCTCAACTGGAGGGTCGGGACCCAAAAGTGGGTCGCGGAGCTATTTTTAAAGGGTCCCAGAAGCATGTCCCCCTCAAAAAAGTAGTGGTATAAAGTCTTTTATTTTAAAGGACGTGTTATTTATGACACAGTTTGCTTTCATTAGCAGGATATTTAGTGGTGGTGACACCAGTAGTTGTCCACTATTAACCTCTAGATGTGGCTCTGCCAGCTTATTGGAGACATTTATGATAAAACATGCCAAAAATAAACCAGAATGTGCTCAGAATCTGTCAAAATGGGCCAAAAATATGCCCAAAACTTGGCAAAAATGTCCAAATATACCAAAATGAGCAACAAATAAGCCAAAAATGTCCCAAGCTGTATCAAAATGCGCCGAGACTACACCCAGATAAACCTTAATTTATTAACAGGAACAGCAAACTTCAAAAATTTGGGTTGCGACCGTTATTAATAGAGACATAGTGGGTCCTGAGGCTGGACCAGTTGAGAACCACTGCTTTAAAGAGTGTTTTCTGAATTCACTGAGCCTGAATGTCTTTATCATGTTTTATCCTGACTAACAGGAAGAACTGGACCTCCTCATGGACTGTGCTGCAGGGCTTCTCTCTGCTCTTTGCGAAGGGTCAGGGTGGAAGCACCACCTGGGTATGTATCCCATCAGCACCAAGAGGCTCGTGCTTCGGCAGAGTTTCTGAGCTTTCTCTCAGCCTTCCTTTCATTTCTATGACATTTCTCTCTTCTGTATCTCTGCACAGTCACCTGTCTTCATGCCATCTGTGCTGTGAAGTCTGTCATCCTCTGTTTATTGCTTTTCTCCTCTTCTTTCCTCTCCTCCCTGAAGTCATACTACCGCAGCGGCTCTATCCCAGAGCTGCTCCTCACTCTTCTTAGCAACTGGAAGCGCTCAGTCAAGCCCCGTCCTGCTGTCTCCTATGTGAACTGTAGGCCTGTGCAGGCTGCCGCTGTATGTCCTCTCTCTCTGCATGTGTTGTCTTTTATTTTCTTCCATTCACCCCTGCTTTGACTGACCAGGAGACTGACTGTGTGTTGGTAAAGCTTGATTGACTTGAAGGAAATTTCAGTCTAGGAAAAAAAAAACTTAGATAGACAGATTCAATTAAGACATTTTGAGTTTTTTTTCTTGAATTTGCAAGAAAACATATAAGAAGTTAATGTTTTATTCTAGCCAATGTCTTACTCCTAAGTATGACATGTTTGAGACTGTGCATTCTTCTTGCACTGATCATATTAAACTTGCACATTCTGCCTGGTGCTTGGAATTGCATTTAAAACAGAAGCAAACAACACTGGACCTCATGCAAGAAGCACTTCAAAAAATCATAATAACTTGTTTTCTCATTGTAGAATTTTGTCTTTCTTTGGTAAAAAGAAAAAAGAAACCTTTATTTGTCACAAATGTTTTCACATATTCCAGTTGGGGTCAGAACGCAGGGTCAGCCATGGTACGGCACCCCTGGAGCAGGAAGGGTTAAGGCTCAAGGGCCCAACAGTGGCGGCATTGGAGTTTGATCCTCTGACCTTCTAATCAGTAGCCCAGGGACTTAACTGTTGCTCCACTGCCCCCTTGGTACATGTTTGTTGCATTGAGTTCCTACTGCGGTGCCTGTATTTTTTATATAATGAATCTAAACCGTACATTTTTAACTTTATATAAAAGCAAATACGCTGCTGCTCAATTCAATCAATGCAATTATTGAGAAACATACACTTTAGAATCATTTAACAGTATTATTATATTGTTCTTACTTTTGTTGCACACTGTATAAGGACATTTTAGAAAACAAAGAAGAGTCAAAGATGATTTAAAATCAATTCACTGGCATGAACATCCTGACATGACGTCTAGAATCCCAAAGTTAAGAACAATTCAAAACACTGAACAGCCGCCTTGATACATCTTCATTACCCCATCAGTTTAATAAATTGTGTTTAGTTGTATTGGGGCGTCTCACTAAATGTTCAAGGACACACAACTGAAGGCCATGTATTGTAATTTAGACGAATGTTTCCTGCTAATGAGTTCTTCCAAATGTTCACAATCCTCTGAAGACGTACTGTCTGATTAGGGTTTTTTGAATCGGACGTGGGACAAAAGAGAGATTTAGAGTAACAATATGAACATGTTTCTGCATGAGGCCCACTGGGATTAGCACTTTTCTCTGTGGCACTAAATTACGTTAAAGGTTCAAGTCAAAATAATGTGTTTTTATTAATATGCACACATGAATAACGAGAACTAACAGTGTTTTCTTGTAACACAGTACTAAAAATGTGTGAGTGTACATGAAGAGCTCCAAAACAATATTTACAGTATTTATAAGTGTGACTCCCAGGGGTTTGATCGGGCCAGAGCTCCACCTCCTGATATCACTTCTTCAGTTTTCCAGCTACAAATCTAGAAATCAGACTGATCTCCCCCTGAATGTAACAAGATCAGCTAAAATGTTGAAACGGCCCATTGGCTCTCTGTTGTTGAAGGAGGTACTGCAAGGCGTTTCTCTTTTGACCGCTGACCAGCTGATATTAGAAAAGGCAGCGTGGTGCCTCATGTTTCTGGCAAAGAGGACACCCGAGCACCTCTACAGTGATGTGTGTGGCTAGAAGACGACACGCATTCTGGCCTCCAGCTCTCCAGCTATGAGCCAGCTCAGCCATTAGCATAGAAGAGACAAAAGCAAATGATTTATGGATATATCATTAGAATCCTTAAGAGTGATGGCAGTTACCCACAATGCCAAGTATGCTGTCTAAGCTGATGCCGGCAGGAGTCTGCGCCGTCTGTGGTGCCGAAATTGACTTATTTTTGGAAGGCATGCCACTGGCTGTTTTCAGATCCTAGGTTTACTAGATGCAAACACGACATTTCAAAAGTTGCGTTACAGCTGGACTGACGAATCAACTTGAGGTTGGTCAACTTATGTGACCGTCTGTGAGGCCGAAATGAGCACAAAGGCTTCCCCTCTTCACAAATACCAATCTGACCCCTGGTGACACTTCCTCTAACAGTTATTCCTGACATAAAGCTGCAAATATGAATAAATAGAACCGATGTTTTTATATATTTTATTACTTAATTTCCTATTCTACAGGGTTCAGTGTGTGTGTTTTTACACTTTGTGGAAAGTTGTGCAGAAATTTGTATCCCAAAAAGTTGCATTTTGCATTTACTTTCTTGTTTTTTAGATGACTGCATCTTCTAATTCACTCACAAATTGTCCTAAAATGTACTTTGTTGTGAAGTTGACTCTCATGCTGCATCTCATTTATTGATTCCAGAAGTTTGGCAGCAATCAGTCGAAGCCAGAGTTCACTGTTGATCTGCGTGGCGGGTCGGTGGAGTGGGCCTCCAAGGACAAGTCGAGCAAGAAGCATGTCATCGAGGTATCGCACACGCAACGGTCCTGCTGGCACACTCCCTACATTTGCTTTTAGTTGTGCAGTTCTGACTTTTGATCCCCTCCGCCCCCCAGCTGAAGACTCGTCAGGGCACAGAGCTGCTGATCCAGTCGGAGATCGACAGCGTCATCAACGACTGGTACCGGGCCCTCACAGAGACCATCAACACACACGTGAGTGGACATCTTCCTCTTCTGCCACCTTTCATGTTGGCTTTCATCACTACAATGTTTGGATGAGACAGAAGCTTTACCTGTGATTCAGCCACTTCTCATCTCGGGGATATGAGTACGGGCTTTTTCTCTGTTTAGTGCCACCAGAGCTGAAATCACACTTAACACCTGTTTAAACAAACCACAGCGAAAGGGTAAATACTGAGCAGTGTGAATAAGCCTCTACAAAGTTGGATGGAATGAATGGGATCTAAGAGCAAATTCAGTCTGAGCTGACTTAAACTAACAGTATATATTTGTGTCTCCTCCCGTCCAGGCGTGGGAGTCGGATGAAGCCATTGAGGAGGACATGCCGGAGTCTCCAGGAGCAGAGAAACAGGACAAGGAGAAAGACCACCGGGACTCCAAGAAGAACAGAGGTGAGACGAGCTGAGAATGCTAATGTCCCTGCGCTGCTGTTTCAACGGGACATAAATCTGTATAACTGGCAAAGAGAAAGGCACTCAGGTCCCGTCTGTCCTCTTTCAGTGATGAAGACCTCTGTGAGCATGGACTCATCCGACCAGAAGAAAACCAGGTTGAAGCTCAAGAAGTTCCTGACACGTCGTCCCACATATCAGGCTGTCCGAGACAAAGGATACATCAAAGGTAGTTAACCAGAATCCAGTGCAGTAGCTCAAGAAGATACACGTGAAAAGCCCCCTTTCAGACTCTGTTTGTTAATCTGGTGGCATCTGAATGTGCTAACGTCATGTCTGAATGAGCACCCTGCTCACTATTCTGGGGAAGTCGCACTGGAAATGTTACCAGTTTGGACCTAGTAACATTTCCATATTAAATTCATTGACTTGCACCTAGTCACTGTAACAGATTGGCATGCACAACAAACTATTCTTTGAGTTGTGTGAAGCGATTTAGGCGAGGCTTTTTCAACATTTCATTACTGATGTTCATCCAAAAACATCCCAGAGAAGCAAAAGTAACAGTTTTGTTCCAGAATAACTACACATCTTTCCCACTCACTTTGTCTTATAATTTCAAATCTATTCAGTCATGTCCATAAAAATAAATCTTGGCTGTGATTGGAAACACAGTCTTACCACTTGGATTAATGATACTCACCAAAAATGAATAGATTTTTTTCCCCCACAAGATGTTAACTTGAGCTGAAGTTGCTCAATTGAATTTTTCCTCTGAGTTCATTAAACACCTGCAGCATCAGACAGCAGCAGGATCCATCTGAGAGTTGAATGCATTGACACACAGAACAACAACAATAACTTAATTTGTTGGTTATAGTTATATATGGGGCTGCACGGTGGCTCAGTGGTTAGCACCGTCACCTCACAGCTAGAAGATCCCCGGTTCATGTCCCGGTTAGGACGCCTGGGATCTTTCTGTGTGGAGTTTGCATGTTCTCCCTATGCAGCGTGGGTGTTCACCGGGTTCTCCAGCTTCCTCCCACTGTCCAAAAACATGCTGAGGTTAATTGAGGATTCTAAATTGTCTGTAGGTGTGAATGAGAGTGTGCTTGGTTGTTTGTCCTGTGTGTGGCCCTGTGATGGACTGGAGACCTGTCCAGGGTCGACCCTGCAGATGATTAAGCGGTGTATAGATAGATAATGGATAATTATATATTATCCACAATATGGAGACAGGGTCAACATCTAACAGCTAGTCACACTGTTTACTTTTCCTCAGACAGGTGAACCGTCGCACAGAGTCACTGTTTATAAACTAGAGTTAAATCCTTTGTTTCATTGTGACCGTCCTCACTTGTAAAACTTTTAAAGCATAAATGTTACAGAACCCATGTTTGAAAAGGGGGTACTGAGTTTGAATGCAGCGTGTCTCTGGTCACCTTCCAGTGGACGGATGAAATTAGAAATAAATGTGTTTGTCTCTTCACAGATCAGGTGTTTGGCTGCAGTCTGACCAGTCTGTGCCAGCGGGAGAACACATCAGTGCCCAACTTTGTCAAAATGTGCATCGACCATGTGGAGAACACGGGTACGAGCAGCACCCACACAACAGATTTTCAGGGCCGCTCAGAAGTAAAGAGCTTCTACAGGGGCAGTTCTTGCAGTCAGCCTATAGTAGCTTTCAAATCGTGATGCTTAACAAACTGCAATCTAATCCCAGACATCACTTGCAGGCAGCAGGTTTGACTGAGAAGATAAACTGTTTGGGATGTTTGGAAGCCTTTTTGTCTATTCAAAAGAAATGGAGTTGAATTTGACAGCAGGGTTATTAACAGTTTCACAAAGGTTCATTTAGGACATGATGCAGCTTTAATTTGTCTCTATATAAGAGCTCCAATTCTAACATAGAGGTTGCAAAACGCTGTTGATTTGAATCATTTAGTTTGATGTGCACAGCAGCAATCAGTGGCATCAGCATTCATATGGCGCTTCAGTGTGTGTCCTGATCGGTCTGGAGCTGGCTGTTCATTTCAATACAAATCTAGACCTATTAACAGTGATTATGAGGTTATTATCACATCAGCCACGTACAGCATCAGATTTATTGCCTTGTGATCCTTTCTATGGATAATAGTTAATATTATCCATCCTTTCTACAGCATAATAGTTGCTCCACACCCACCTTACTCGTTAGATTTGTCCCCCTGTGACTTCCTCCTGTTCCCCGAAATAAAATCCAAGATAAAGGGTTCCCATTATAACGTAATTTAGAACTTTTAGATGGAGCTAATAAACTGCCAGCTGAGTGTATATCACTGAATCGGTGACTCACGATGCATCACGACTCGTTTGAGCTTTTAATTCCGTGATTTATCTGCAGCTATAAATACATCAGTTCACATGAAATGTACAAAAACAGCACTCGTATTTTTGAGATTTGAAACCCCTGAAAATCCTCTCTGATGAGGTTAAACCAGTGTTTTTTCAACCTTGGGGTCGGGAGCCCACATGGGGTCGCCTGGAATTCAAATGGGGTCGCCTGAAATGTCTAGTAATTACTGATAAAAAAGTTACTGATAAGAATATTTTTTTAACTAATTATTATTCTTTTTAAAATTAAAACACCACACACAATCTGAAACAACTGTATTCTATACTTTCTTTCACTTTCTAGTTCAAATAAAATGCAGCATTTAAAAATATCTGAGCTGGTGCATCTTGATTGAAGGCCAAGATCACGTGACTTTAAAGTTCCCACTACTTCAGTTCCCTTGCTTCAACCTGACACACAAACCTGAACAAGAAAAAAAACTTCAACTCCAGAATTTGTCATCGAAAAAAAAGTATTTTTTTTTCAGTCACAACCTATACTGTCTCTGTTTTAGCTCCATAAGAAACAAACTGTTGGCGTTTTCCATTGATGTGAAAAAAAACAAACTGATTTTGTTGACTTTCTGTGTGACCAGCAGAAAATGTGCCTCCTTGCATATGTAACGGACATCTTGGATCAAAAACTAATTCTAGAAAAAAAAAGAGTCTGGGTTAAACCAAAAGTCTTCAGAGGTTCACTTTCTAGCTTCACTAACAAACTCCTGACACAAAGCTGTTTGCCATTAGAAACTATCTGGCCATTGTTGAGCATTTATGGTGCACCTTTATCCACTGGCATTAGCAGCTCTCATGAATGACACTTCCGACAATTCGGTGTATTGGTGAGCCACGTTTAGGCTGAATCAGGAATTTGGTGTAGATTCTCCGTATTTTTTTTTGGCTTTGGGTGCTTTTTGTATCAGACATAATCAATCCATCTTTCAAGCATCAACGAACTGTTTTCATACCGACTACTTGCAGTTTGTTCGAGAGCAGCAGAAGGTGTGAGGTGAAGAGTGTTTGATCAGTCTGCCTCTGTTAGTTCTCTCTCTCTCTGAGATCAGCTTGGCATTTCAGGAAGCACAAACACAGTCCTGTCATTTACACTCGCTGCTTTTGTCTGTCCACCCTTCTTCTCATCCTCCCCCTGCAGGGCTCAGTATTGACGGCTTATACAGAGTGAGCGGGAACCTGGCGGTGATCCAGAAGCTCCGCTTTGCTGTGAATCATGGTACGACTGCAGCTTTGTCTGACCACCAGTAACTGTGCAGCCGGTGTGTGTGATATAAGGGGTCACCTGACTGGGATTGGGTTTTGTTGTATTAACAGTTTACTGTCTCTCTGTCCGTCCCCCTGTCTTGTTTGGTTTCCCTCCTTCTGTCAGATGAGAAGGTGGATCTGAATGACAGTAAGTGGGAGGACATCCACGTCACCACCGGAGCTCTCAAGATGTTCTTCAGGGAGCTTCCTGAGCCTCTCTTCACTTACGGGTCCTTCAATGACTTTGTCAACGCCATCAGTGAGTAACTGCATACAGGGACCACAGGACACATACACTATAACACAGCTTGACACGATTAAAATACACAATGAAATACTGAACTCACTATAGAAGTTAAAATCCTTTTTCACTCGACACAGATTTGTTTGTTTATTCTTCGCTCAGTGGTCAAAAGAAAAGAATAAATGAATGAAATAACATACATACATAGCTTGACAATTTCATAGAAAGGGTTTAGGCTGAAGTTAAACACTTATTGCGCCTAACCCTGTCGACAAAGTCAACACAAGATGTAACAAGACTGCAAGACATCCAACTCTGTACTTGAGTTTCATAGATAATTGTAACATAATAATAATACATTATACATTTCTTTTTCATTTACATTAGAATATGCAACGTATTACAAATACACATGTAAACACAGCATAATTTGTCTGTACAATAGTATAATAATACAAACATTTTCCATCAGTATTTATATACTACATTTAGTTTTGTTATAATTACTATCATTAGTCATATTATTAATATTCCTGGTGTTTATTCTAGAGCTATATATTTCTTGGTCATTGGTCTTAAAGGTTTTTTTTTAAGTGTAAATTGAACGGGAACATTTTAAAGCATCATCCAGAGCTGAACCCCCCTGACAGATGATGTTTTTGTTCCTAACGTGGCCACAAGATGGCAGCGTATGCACGTGCATTCACTGACTCTGTTCCTCTGCCTCAGAATGCTCCGACTACAAGCAGCGAGTGAATTCAATCAAAGACTTAATCAAGAAGTTGCCAAAACCCAACCACGACACAATGCAAGTCCTGTTCAAACACCTGCGGAGGTAAGTCCAGTGCAGAGACACCATCAGTGTTCACCTTCATCTACTGATAGATCATCACAATCACATCCGTAAATAAGTAAAGCTTCGAGGTGAAATTATTATATCACACACAGCTTACATCTTTTATTTGGAAGGAAACGCTTCGTTCAGTTACATTAATGTCCCTGTCACTCATATTCTGTGACCTCCACTTATACTGCGTGTTGAACCTTAGTACTTTAGAGCTTGGTTCCGGTACCGGGTCGCACAGAAAGAATAAAAATGTTTTATTTTATGTCCGGCGGAGTCTGGAGGGTGTTTTATTTCCCGTCACTTCCATCTGTGCTCGTTTCCCGCACTTGACTCGTCAATCTGACCCCCTGCCAAAATGAATAAAAAACAAACGTCTCTGGGGAGCGAATTTAAAAAGAAGGAGAGACTCGGAAAAGTAAATACTTATTTAGCAATAAAAAGTAATTTTATTTATTTAGGACCCTTTTTTTAAATAAAAAAAAAATGTTGTTAAGTTTAAGTTTTTGCACCATGGACAATTTTCTATGGACCAGTCATCGCGCTCAATAACCGGTCCATAGGAAATTGTCTTGTTTGAAACTGGTCCATGATTCAAAACAGGTTGCAGACCGCTGCTTTAGAGCACAAACCAAAGTGTGTGTATTGCATAAAATTTGAAAGTTACTAAAACTAGTCACTGAATTTTCTCAGATTCTCAGATTTGTCTATGTCCTGTGTATGTTTATGATTTTCTTATTTCACCCTCTGAACCCTGAGCAGTTTGTGGCGGGGGTTTTTTGTGTGCTCCTTACACATTTTTACGCACTGTGGACTGATTGTTCTTTGCAATATAGTTTAGTCCTGCAGCACAACCACTACTAGAAGCAGAGAGACCTTAAAAATGTCTTCTGTGCAATATGACACAGTTATAAAGCCGACAAGCATTAAAACAAACATGGTGGCTCTCCATGTTATAGTTATCTAGCTGTTCACTTTCTTACAAACTCAGTGTTTTTCAGACTATTCAGCACAACAGCTCTAGAGAGACATTTCATCAAGCTGAATATATCTTCCAACAACTTGCTGACATCTTGCTCCTTCATATCCTCCTGTATACTGTTTTTGAACCGTGCTGCATTTATTTTATCGCTCAAGTATGCTTGATTTTCTTTCAGTCTGTCTTATATACCACCAGGTCTCTGAATTGAATCGGAAAAGTCTCTGTATTTATGTCATTGGAATGTTTGTGCCAAGGAGCACCGAATATTTTTAGCTCTTTACAGGATCTGAGGCATGTTTTTAAAGAAGACATGTAGAATAAAGTGAGTTTAATGAAACATCTTGGTTTATAAAGCTTCTATTTGAGTCATTTTACAGATGGAACCATATGTTACACATGATGAAATAAAGGACTGTGAAAAAGTTCTAGCTCTGATAAATGGTTTAGTTTTTAAGTGTGTTTTGGAGTTTGGGGGTTGAATCAGAGATTTTTTGAATTAAAAATCATGTTGGCAATTCGAACACAGAGGTAGAGTTTCTTTTTTTTTAAAGATGAAAAGCTTAAGAGGAGCTTTATGCTTTTAAAACTAAGGTATTATAATAATAATAGTAATATACCGCTCAGTATTAGATATTGAAAATGAACTAGAACAGACACATTTCTAATTATTCCATGTATTCACACTATTACATTTATAACTGTGTACTCTAATGCAAATATGATACAACCAAGTGCTGAACACTTACAGGGAATGTCTGATGATTTAAACTTTGCTTTCTCTCTCTGTGTGTGTTCCTATATTGAGGTTCGTTATGTTTCCTTCATGCTCACAGTTGCACCTTTGATTTCCAGCCCTACTTGCACTATATTTGGTTACTTTAGTGGAAGCTTTATTGTGATGTGACGCTACCTTCTACCTTCACAACTGTTCAGATGTAATCATCCACACACTTAAATGAGTTCCATGCATGCGGATCAAACTGAGTTCTGACCCGTTCAGCTGTTTGACTCTGTGTTTACCTTTCCTCAGACTGATCAGCCTGTGGGCAAACACAAACTACAGCCAACGTGTATTCTTAGCCCACTGGAGCCAGTGGCAATATCATATGTTCACAATGACATTTGCCTAGGTTTCCAATTTGCATTTATATGGCGTTGTGTTTGCTGTAATTCAGTACCTATGAAGTGGTGTTTCTTGAGGAAATTTATAGCGTGACATTCAGTGTATGGAGGTCTACGTGTATCAGCGGGCGGATTTAATCTTCCTTTTTTTCCCCCCTCCATGAATATGTTATTGTTTTGTGCATCTGCATGCAAGGATGTAGATTCTATTTAAAAAGGTTGTTATGCTCTCGCCTGGAGCATTCTGTAGTGTTACAGAGTGTGTGTCGAGAGGCTTGCCTCTGCGCTCCATCTCCAGCCCTAAAGATGTGTGTGAGCACAGTAATGTTGTTTTTCTGGATGAAACCCTGAAGCTGCACTGAAACCAAAGGATTGTCAAACAAATACACTCTCCTAAAGCCATTTATGACATGTTTAATCTCTAAATCTCCTCCTGTTCTACTTCTCCTTCCCCTCAGGGTGATAGACCACGGAGAGGCCAACCGTATGACCACCCAGAGCGTGGCCATCGTGTTCGGACCCACGCTGCTCCGGCCCGAGACCGAGACGGGCAACATCGCGGTCCACATGGTGTACCAGAACCAGATAGTGGAGCTCATACTGCTCGAGTATGAAAGTATGTTCGGTAGGTAGAGGTGCCCACTCAGAAGAGGACGCCCAGGCTTTTCAAACATGGACTTCTTTCCACTTTCCCGTTTTTTTCTTTGACTGAACTGAGCATTGCTGTGGACCAAGCAAATCTAAGTTCCATTCATTGACAGTTTACGAAAGTGTTGCACTTACAGAAGTTTTGGAGATGAATTTAAAAAAAACAAAAAAACATGGTGTATAGATCTCACCCGCTTTTTCAGTTGCCATTCCTGCTGCGAGTAGCGGGCCGGACGACGGACAGTTTCTCAGAGTGGTGCCGTGATGATGTGTGGACGTCCGTGTGATTTGGTGGATTTGAGTATTCAGGTGTTTTTCATACACTGGATCCCCGTGGCCAGTAATTCAAACGTCAAAGCAGAGCCGGCTGCACCTTTCCGCCTCCCGGTGGAATCCAAAGCGGACGGCGGGAGGAATCCTGCCGCTTCTCTTGGCATTAAAGGCCGAACCGGCGACCTCCTCACCTCGCTGAATCTGAACTGGATACGTTTTCTGTGTCGTGGAGCTTTTGTCTGTGATGTGTAAGCCCTTTGTGCTTTTGGATCAGGTGGATAAAAATAATCAGTGTTAACAGAGTGTCTCTTGGCACTTGGGAGGAAGTGGAGTTCCAGATCGTGTCCCTCGACTTCCCCACAGCCCCACTCACCCTTTAGTGACACTCCCTTTCCACACCCGCACTTCCCCTTTCCAAACCAGTGTTAGCCATTAACCTCGTGACTTGAACGACAGAGGACTAAACCCTCCCTCTGTGTGTGTGTGCGAGTGAATTAGCCTAAATGGAATTAAAGCTGAGCAGAAGCATCCTCGTCTTGCCACTTTGTACAAACTGTGTGTCGTGTAGAGTCTAACGTGCTTTTGGTAAAGTTTCCGTTAAGCTACCGGGGGGGGGGCTCGTCGTCTGTGCTCCTTCATGGACTTCACTCCTGGTGTTACTGGAAAAACAGCATTTCTGGGAACTGTGATGTTACCGTTTCACATGAATTGTTGATCCTTCTCCTCACTTAAGCTAATATTAAAGAGTATTCAGAGAAAAAGGGGGAGCAGGTACTGAAAATATTGTCGTATGGGAGTGTATGGGAGTGTTAGAATGCAAAGAAGAGCCTTTAAACCCATTCAGAGCATATGTACAGTGACAGAAACTAGCTGTTAAGATGTGTTATAGGTATGTATGCTTTGATGGTGAACCAGATTTGATTTTGTAAATTTGAATTAAAACATGAGAACACACAGATTGTGAGAAAAAAGAAAAAGAAAGAAAAAAAACAAACACATGATCGACTGTTACTTTTGTTTGCAGGTGTATCTGGAGTGTTTGCGCATGGTCAGCTGCACATTTTGAATGTAATTTTCAGGCTAACTGCTGTTTGTGGAAATTGCTATGTCTAATAAAAAAAAGACAAACTAAGTGTCGGGTGTGTGTGTTTTCTTCGCCGCCTGAGTGTAAAGTTGTAAAGCTGTTGAACGATAAAGAAAGAAAAGGTGAGTCCGCTGTTTAACCTTCAATCAACTCTAAAGCTTCCCCTTTCCCTCGGCTTTAATTACATAATTGAATTAATCTACTCAACACTGATATCCTGCTTATTGGAATTGAGTGATTAAGCTTTCACGTCTCAATCAATTATATTCCTACCTGTTAATTATGAAATGAACTGCCGTGTATTTCTGGAGATTTCTCGAATGCAGCACAACCTCTGCCGCTCCACTTCCATTAATCTGATTTCTCCGTTCTTCGAAGGCGGTTTTGTCATTACTCCTCAGGTCAAACGTGGCTGCAGACCTGAAGGGTGTGGATTAATTGATGTCTAATTAGGTAATTGCCACAGTGCCAGTTTTGATTAAGAAGCACGAGGCGGAGCGAGGGTGCTGAGCAAAGCCGCTTTGCTGGGAGCCACTCTGAGGTTTCATTTGGCTTTATTTTCCTGCAGGTGTGAGTGAGTGAGTGTGTGTCAGCTGGTGGTGGTGGTGGGGGGGTGATTCTATGTAGCCTCTATGTAGAGTGGCAGCTAGTTACAGCAGCTCCGTAGCTTTCGACCCTTTTTAGTGTTTTTTATAGTGTTTATTGTACTTTTCTTGTGTTTTTTTTTATTAGATTGTCTATTTTTTATCTTTTATTCTTCTGTATATGGCAACATTTTGTGTACAATGGTTTTGGTTGGCTGTAACATGGAAATTTCCCCGCTGAGGGATTAATAAAGTCGAATCTAATCTAATCTAATAATGTAATAATGTAAATATAAAAATAATTGTTGGTTTCTACTTGGAATTATGAGCAAAGTAAAACATTTGATATAATCTGTGAATTTATTAAGATACTAAGTCATCATTATGACCAGAAGGGAAAATATTACTAAAGTTATTACAGCCTTCTAAAGCAATAATTACTCCGGTGTTTTACTATTCAAGTCATTTTTAAAATTTCTATGTTAGAAAGTACAAGACAGTAAATTGAAACTCAATTGGGCTTTAAATTGATCATAAATAAAGACTTTGATTTATGTCATAATTTAGACTTAGAATGTGATTTAAAGGCCAATTCTTGCTTTGTACATGTCCTCAAGGATACACATGGCATAAATGTTGTCGTCCACTTCAGGATCCCCCTCTGACCCTTAAGTGCATGCATGGTGGTCTAGTGGTTTGTGAAGCCAACTTGTAACCGGTAGGTCGCCGGTTTGAGCCCCCGGACTGGCAAGAGGTTGAGGTGGGAAAGTGAGAGCGACCGCTTGTCCCAGTCACCACCATTGTGGGCCCTTGAGCAAGGCCCTTAACCCCTGACTGTTCCCCGGGTGCTGCACCAGGCCAACCCACTGCTCCTAGCATAAGGTTAACTATGGATAAGACGGGTCAAATGCAGAGGTGCTGAAAACAGATTGCTTGTTTAGAATTGATTTTCAGATTTTACTGATCACTTTTAAAGCTCGCCATGGTCTCGCCCCAAGCTACAGTTGTGATCTGTTGACCCCCTATGAGCTCACAGCCTTAGATCCTCAGGTGGATCCCTTCTGGTCGTTCCAAAGTCGAAGCTTAAATCTAA
>OMNN01044662.1:3302-19652 GCA_900302755.1 Chromis chromis
CCCCCCCCTTCTCTCTCTCCATCAGAGGTCACGGCTCCGCCACTTGTCATGACACTTTCGACTGATCGGAGTGACATTCGCCGTCCCTGCTCGACGCTTCCAGCAACACTTCCTCCCACCCCTTCTTTACATGCATAGCAATCCGGCAGTACCCCTGTCCCTTCCCCTCATGTGCCTCCTCTCCTCACCCACTGTCCCTTGTCTTCCCTTTTCCACATTTCATCAGGCCATTTTGTTGCAGCGCAGAGGGACGACAGAAGCAACCATTAGCTCTACATGTGTCATCGCTGCATGACATGCCTTCTGTACAATAATGCAAAGAGGCCAAAATGCCTTATTTAAAGGAATGCTCTACGGCAAATCAATATTTTTTAATCAAATATAAACTTCCGGTAGGGTCGTGGTTTGCTCCTTCATTTCCTGGATTCACAGCAGCTACAAAAGAATCCGGCAAAACTATTTAAAACTTTGCAATATATCCAAAGAAACTTCCTCTTAAATCAATTTTCCATAATAACCCGTTGATTCATACTCCATGTTCCAGCCACTCATAGGTTTTCCAGAACGTTGCCCACACACATGTTTGAAGCTCCACAGGATGTAATGTATTTAACAGTGTAACTGATTGTTTGGACTATACTGAGAATGCACGTTTTAGAGCCGCTTTCAAGCCTTCAGGGTAAAATCTGGTCCATAATACATAGCTTTTTGGTGGAGTGCTGTGCTGCATTTAATATTCCATAGACAGATCTGCAAAGACATTTTTTTTCTCGATAGAATCTGTGCATTTTCTATTATTATTAACCCTCCTGTTGCAGGTTTGAAAGGCATGTTGGTACAAAATTGCCAAAATTACACCATTAATCAGAGCCAGAAACCAGAACTTTCTGAAGGTCCTTGATCTTCTTATCTGTGCTGTGCCATGCCTTCAGGAAACTAAACCACATGTAAAATTGAGATATTTCGTCAAAATTGCTTCATTCTACATGTCTCATTTAAAAAAAACAAAAAAAAAACAAAACAACAAGCCTTTTGTGCCTCAGCTGCAACCAACAGTCACATGATGTAAATTCAGGGACTTTTCAGCTGAACTGGACTGAACTGCGTGTTACACAGAGCAGATAGGAAAAAAACATGGAAGCTGATTAAAAATACATGTAGTTAAATATCTATAGTATGTAGAGTCACATTTTTCTAAGTTTTTTTTTAGACTGTTATGCCTTTATTGGATAGGACAGTGGATAGAATCGGAAACGGGAGAGAGTGGGACATGCGGTAAACGCCCGAGGTAGGAATCGAACCCCGGACAGCCGCTACGCCCCTGCACTTGGGTCACGTGGCACAACCATTAGGCTATCGAGGCGCCCCTTGAGTTACATTTTTTCCCCAATGTTTGGTAACACCTGTGGGCATTTGGGAAAAGTGTTAAAATGTTTGCAAAATCAATAATCAGAGACATGTTTTCTTTTTTTGCAGTTTATGGCATTATCACTTTGCTATGCTGCCGACAAGACATTTTTCAGTTCTTTCTCCTCCTAGCCATGGTCGTGCTGTTTCCATAGAGGCAGAACTTTATATTGCAGAGAAAAATTGAGCCCACACTGAGTAAACATGTGATAGAAGCATGATAGAAAATGCACTGAAACTGCTTGGAGGGTTCACATGGTTTTTCTGATTGGTAGCCATTGTTAATCTTGCTTCTGTGCTCCACTCAGTCACATCTTCAGCACCCAAGTAATAAAAATGTGGACGGCTATTAAAACATGGCTGCCAAGTCAGTTTGAGTCCAAATATGTCAGTTTTATACCATATTTGCGTGATTTATCCTTAAATATTTAAATTATTGGTAATCTCTTCTCAGCATGTAAAACAATGGGTTTACAATCAGCCGCTTCCCTGCCGCCGATGCAACATACGTTTCATTGCACGGGCTGAACAATTTGTGCTCGCCTCTAACTATAAGCCTCTCTGGGAAACGAGGAGCACCGCTGTCGTCGGAAACCCTGGTGTTTTTCCATGTCTTGCATTTACTCCAGCTTGTTTCCCGCTCTGCTAACAGAAAGGCTCCCCGCTACTTGATCAACCCGGTTCAGAGATGGAGAAAGACAACATAGAGTGTGCAGACAAACCCAAAGCCTGCAGCACCGTGCACATGTGACCCTCCTCCATCCCCCATCAGGCCCCTGTACCGTGACAGCGGCAGGCAGGCAGGCAGGCAGACAGGCAGCGTTCTCCGGAGCACTCAGCTGTGTGGTACTGTACTAGAAGGGCCCCGAGGGGCTGCGGGAGCCTTCTTCTCATGCTGTTTATTTACTGTTGCCAGACATGGTCTCATGGAGGCTGCCGCGGCTGATGGTGTTCTCTGCATTAGCTTCCTCTGCTGCTAATCCTCCACACTGGCATCAAGCTGGAGCCTTCCACAAACAGGGATCTGAGTTTTAATCATGTCATACAGATATTTCTTGTAGGATGAGATGCTCTGGAGACGGAATAAATCGGTTTGTTTACACTAATCAGCCATAACATTAAAACCACCTGCCTGGATCCTGTGGTTTGCTGTGTGGGGCCTCTGTTCGTTCCGGCGCATCCCACAGATGCTCGATGTAGTTGAAATATGGAGAGTTAAGAGGTAGGATCCACGGCTGAGGCTCTTGGCCATGTTCCTCAAGCTGTTCATGAACAGTTTTTGTAGTGTTGTAGGGTGTGTTGTCCTGCTGGGGGAGGCTGTTGCTATTGAGACTGTGCTTGATCTGCAACAATATTTAGGTAGGCGTCTTCCAGTTTTCCATGTTTTTCCCAACAGAGCGTTGCATTGTAACAACATGATCCATGTTATTCTTGTCACCTGTCAGTGGTTTTAATGTTTTGGCTGATTGACACAAAGGAAGGCAAGAAACAAAGGACACATTGTGAAATCTAATTGTCTTTCTCTATAGTCATTTGTGGTAATAAACGGTCAGCAGATGTACTTAAGAGGAGACCAGCTGACTTTTAGATGTAGGAAGAGCAGGGAAATCACATGAAGTGACTAGAGGCTCTGTTAAGACATAAATATGATGTTTGGTGCTATTTCTAATGCCAAAATACACAAGAAAATATCCAACAGGCATGTGCACAGCAATACACTGATCAGCCACAACATTATGACCACTGACAGGTGGAGTGAATAACATTGATCATATTGGTACTATGTGGTGTTCTGCTGGAAAATCCAGGATTTTGGCATCCGTTGTTGATGAGACTTAGACACCCAATTAAACATTGTCCCAGAACAAGCTCTATTTTAAGTTTTGGTGGGTTCTTTCAGACTGTCCTCAAAATACTGCGATAACGCTCAATCCCGAATTTCTATGTCAGTCACGGCGGAAGTGTAAATCTCCTCTAGATCAACAGCTCGGCCTCAGATCCCCAGATGTTGGTCCCGGCGCTCTCCCTGCTCTGCCAGACAGTAATGAGATACCAGCCAATTGATCACTCAGATACCGGTGTTGTAATGAAAGCTAAGACTGAACTAAATAGAGGAGCCGATTGATCTGTGGTCGGCTCGTTCATGGCTACCATACTGGCCTCAGTCGAAAATTACAACAGCGGGTTTCCTATACGGTGTTTCATCGGAAAGAGTGGTTGAGCATGGAAATTTGATTCTTATTTCAGATGATTACAGTTTGATTTAAAGGCTGTTTCAGCAGTGGATCTATCTAAAGGGTAACCAGTATATACATCTAATTGGCGCTCTGCTTTACGTCAATAGCACCCTGCCGCCGACCACAAGGCTCTGTCCTTCCATCCCTCTTCAAACTTCAGACAGTATCACTAAATGAGTGTTTCACGGACCATACCATTCTGCAAAACTCGGAGGGGGTGAATGAAGAGAGGATGGGGAGGCAGTGGGAGGCAGGGAGGAGACGGTGAAGCTCCCTGACAAGGGCAGAGTGTGGAATCGAAGATGACTAAGCTCGTCGAGGAGAGGGGGATGAGAGGTGAATCCTTCGCCTCTTTGCTTTCGATTTTTTTTTCTTCTTGTTCTTCTCCTTACTGCTCCCGTCCCTCCGCCCCCTCGCTGTCTCTCTGTTGCTTGTGCAGGAGGGCCTCTGGGCTTCAGCAGTCAGCCAGTCAGCTGGTCTCCTCCGCCAGAGCAGCACATGATTTTCCATGATTACTGTTATTGTTTGTGCCCCAGTTGATGCCGCCTGCAGGCTAGATGTGCGGCTGATGCGTGGCAGCAAGAGAGGAAGGAACTGTGCAAAGACAGGAGATAGTGGGCTGCTCAGGAGGCTACCAGTAAGGACGGCCTTTGATAAGCGCCAGAATATATCATTAATAGCGTCATTATGACTGTAGATTTGTGCACACGTGAGTTTGATGTGGTGGGAAATGTGGTAATTCGTTTGTTAAAGCCCTTGGCACAGCCACCTCTTGTCTCACACTATGATAGACAGTGGCAGAGTATTTTCCAATTTTCTTGTCTCGCAAGTGTTAATTTGCAAACTAAAGCCTTTCTCCTTTTTTTCTGCTCAATTTACCCCCAAAGCCTTGTTTTTCCTCTCCGTCCTTAATTCTTCTCTCCCTTTAATCTTCTCCAGATTGACATAGGCAGGGCTGGGCCCTTGGCACGCACCCGATGCACCATATGCATTGAGTGTCTGTAATGGCTCTGACAGAGATGCGTGATCAATACCCTTGAAAGGTTAGGGTCTGATTAGGGAGACAGATCTAGCTCTCCAGATGAATCATCAACGCTTGTGCCAACGCCAAGCACAGGATACGGCGGTTGACCGTTGTCTCACAGTGGGTTGGCGGGGGGGAAACAGAGAAAAGGAGTGAGGTAGGGGTTCTGATCAGACACATCAAGGTGACAAGACGGTGCAGAAAGATCTCCTGCAGATGTAATTATCTCTCTAATGAACAGCGCAGTAGGGTACTGGAGTGCTGTAAAGTCGGGAAGTTGCAAGAACAGTAGATCAGCCTAACAAGGCAACAGCAGCTGCTTGCATACAAAGTCTTCTTTGGGGTTATCCAGTGCATTTACTCAGAGATCCCACTGAGAATTTAAAGTGTAGGAGTCAGATAGATGTAAAACAGTACATAGGAGAGGCAGTTATACTTTTCTGAGTTGGTGCGCAGAAAGATTGTTCCCACTTAGCTTACATTGGCCACATAGTCACCAATGACAACCTCAATTTACTGAGAAACTAGTGCACAAAAGGTTTTTTTTTTTTTTTTTATCTCTGAAGACATAATGACGTGAAGACTGCAAAATGCAAATTCAATATTTTTTAGCAGTTGTATGTCACCCAACAGTTGAGCTTTGGGTTTTATTGGTTGATACGTTGAATTCAACTTTGGAGGAAAACAATAGCAATATGTACCTGTGATAGACACTTCATCAATAGCAAGAAATTTGCTGGATAGATTAATTTACGTAAATGCATTTTAATATGCTGCTGATTACTTGAATTTCCCTTGGGAAGTACCTACCTACCTTGATTTCCAAATTGCAATGAAATCACATAACAAAAATGCAAAGTTTGATTGCATGAGAAAACCTCAAGCATGCGTCTCCATAAACTGCCAATCATATCCCGCGATACTGGAGCCTTTGCACCTTTCATCGCTTTCCACATGGTCTCTGTGCAGGTCTTCTGGGGTGCATGCCTTGTTCTAGTTTACAAAGCCCTACATGGACAGGCACCCGATTACATCACTGATCTGCTTCATCCATACATTTCCTGTAGATCTCTCAGGTCCTCGGATCAGAATTTCCTAGTGGTCCCTACGGCCTGTTTAAAAACCAAGGGTGATCGTGCTTTTGAAGTTGTGGCACCAACCCTTTGGAACTCTCTTCCATCTCAGTTACGCTCAGCTGCTTTGGCAGATGTTTTTAAAAAAGGAGCTGAAGACACATTATTTTAGATTTGCTTTTGTGCTTTCAAATCATTGATTTGATTGCAATTTCAATTTCAATTTGTCATATTTCAATGCCTGTTGTTGTTGTTGATTTGTCATTGTTGTTTTCTACTGATTAATTCTTGTAAAGCACTTTGTGACCTTGTGCTGTGAAAGGTGCTATATAAATAAACTTTACTTACTTACTTACTTCAAAAAATTGTGAAACTAGTGATTGAGATCATGAACTCATTAGTGAAATATTCACTGAGGTAACAAACCAAGTGAGAAGTAGGAACATTTTCTCATAGACTTCTATACAATGGGACTTCTTTTTGCAACCAGAGGAGTCGCCCCTGCTGGCTGTTTGAAAGAATGCAGGTTTAAGACACTTTGGCATTGGCTTCATGTTTCAAATTTTGAAGCTACATCTATCATTTATACAGTCTGGTGTTGGTTTTCTCCAACAATTTGCAAAGAAATCCAATAGTGCTAGACTTGTAAACTGCTTAACTGCCTTAAAACTACATCTGATGATTTTACTATTCTGCTAACCATAACCATTTCTTTGCGTGTTGTGCTGACTTGCTAGCTAATAATTTTTGAATTATCTCTTTCAGAACAATTGGAGGTGTTGGGATTGGGAATCAAACCATCAATCCTACAATGAGTGGACAACTCTTCCTACCGCCTGAACCACAGCCACCAAAATACTAATCTAGTCAGTGTTACCAAATTTTCTCTCTGCAACCATACATTTATACTTTTAACCTACGTGATGCATAACGTGACACTGATGTGGTATCCTCTAGTGGAACTACAGGTCTATTACACATTTTGATGAGATATTGTACTGGATAGTGTGTAGTCTGATTAACATTAGCTAAATAAACCACTAATCTGGTCTGTCTGAGTTTATCCACTAAATCGAGCACACCGTCAGCCTAAGCAGGGTATAAAGTCAAGCTCAGCCCACATCAGCTAATAAGTCAGCTGATTTCTTTCTTAGCATCCAAATGGCAAACTCACACAGGTTACGCTCTTTCAGCTATTTACGCTTCCTCTGCAAGCTGTTTTGCAACCTCCTTCCACCCCTGCTCCTTCTTTTCATGCTGTGTCTGACTTAATCAGTGTCATGTCTGGTGCCACTGATGCCCGCTGAACCCTTGGGGGTGTTTGCTGCTTCTTTACCATGCCTCGGGCTTTTAATGCACGCACATGGAATGGCGAGAAGGTGTGCTCGCCCCGCCTCAGGCTTTCCACGTACGCATGGAAGGGCAGGGAGGTCCCACAACAGAGTCACGCTGCCAAATGTAAATTATTGTAGAAATATTAATAATAACTACTTTTGCCCCGAAGTGGTCCCGACTGAACTGACATATCTGTTCAGCGAATAGTTTGGCACTTTGGGGAATGTGCTTACCTGCATCCCTGCTGAGAGTTAGATGAAAAAAAATGATTTCCAACTACCATAATCCTATAAATCAACAGGCAACATTATCAAGGCAACTACTGTACATGGAAATCAAGTTAGAACTTTTGATGTGGTGAAAAAAAAACACAGATGCATCATTGCAGATTGATTTGAATCCATTTGAAATGTCTGCCTTTCTTCTTTTTTCTTTGCCAGATGAAACTAAATTGATCATTCAAAGACCCAAATGCTCTTCTTTCAAGTAGAACTGACTTTGGGAAGAATCAGAACTGTAATAATGTCAAATCATTACAGAAAGAGTCTAAATCAAATTGCTTGAGTTGGACTGATGTTGACAGAAACTTCAGGTGCCATCCTGCAAAAGCTACACTCAACAAGTTGGATTTCCATTAGCAGAAATCATCAAAGATACATTTTATGCCTCTGTGGGTAATTTATAATTGCTGCTGGAAAATTCTCTTGCCCATTTCAGAGTTATGCCATTACTGAGGAAAAGACTGATTAGTTATGAAGAAAATTTAACCATCCAGAAAAATCCCATCAGCAGGATAATTAGCGGTGTTTTCATTTCTACGCCAGACGAAACAGAGTAACAAGCATGTTAATGGATGCCTTTCTACCAAATGTGTCAACACAAAACATAAGTGAGGGGAGAGTCATGCAAATTTATGCTGAATTCAGAGCCATGGTGCTGTAAACAACAATGTTACTGTACAGTTGGCTATGTGCGAGCTAGGACTAGCGAGGTTCCATCTCACATTTTTATCCAAACTTATAAAAGAGTAAAAAATTTGAATGTTAATTTATTCCAGGGTGGGAATATGTGTTTGGATATTGATAAATCTGAAAAATACACAAGGGCAGCTGTACCAAAATTTGGATGCACAACACACCAGCATTCTATCCAACACTGATTGAGACTGGGTTGTAGTAAAGTTGTATTTCCAAGCTTGTCATTGACGTGACAAAAAATTACTATTGTCCAGAAGGAGAAATAGAAGTTTAAATATCACCACAGCTCCTCCACTATGCACAGATCTCAAATTAAAGCCTGTCAAAAGTAAGTCAAGCTGCTGAAAAGGAAAATAAGATTTGAGAGTAAGTTGGTTTTATCATCAGAGGGCACCTTAAATCAGATCTCCGGGGTAAACAAGAGTTAGTGAAGCAGCACTGAATAGAGTTTTTCAAAATTTTGCATGGAGTAGGCAAATATATCTGCAGGGAAAGTTTGATAAAGCCCCTTTCACATGGGACTAGTATCACCTAGGGACCTGGCATTGCAGATTCACATGGGATTAAGATCACAGACAACATCCGCAATCAGAACAAATTACTAGAGGTCCCCAGATAATACTAATCCTGTGCAATTTATTCTCTAAAAAGGAACCAAATTTCTAAGCATACTTTTCTTTAATATTATTTCTTAAAACTTTGATGGACTAAATTTGGAGGGGAAATGTTACTTATACTGTATCAAGGCAGCACAGATGCTCAAACTAAGAAAAAAAACTACTTAAACAGGAGGATACTAAATTGAAAGCTAAAATGTGCTCAGTTTGATCAGATCAGACCTTTTTGAGTGTCCTGCAAAAGGTTAACTGCACTTATCAAAGCCCTTAACTGCAAACTTTACCATGAGGATATTAATAAAGTATGATTTAACTTAATTTTTGCCTACTTCAGCTTACCAGCTCATTTCACAGAATATCAAAACTTCAACCACAGAAACAGAAATGAGCTTGAGTGTCGTCTGTAGTCTGCAGGTGTCTGTTCCGAAATCCTATCCTTGGAAAATACAGGGAAGACTCAAACCTGTGATTGCATTAGGTAAAAAGTTCATAACAGTCCCCACAGGTATAGTGGAAACACAAGGAAGTGAGAGAGCAATGAGAGGGATTATAAGGAGACAATGGTAGATAGTGTTGTTAAAAGCGGAAAATACTGAAATTAAAACTTAATGAGGGAAGTGAACTTAACCTAGCCCTAACTGTTGTTTTCATTGTAGAGAATCAGCAGGCCTTAGTAGCTGTTTTCTTTTTAGAACTGGTGTTTTTCTTTGAAAGATCTGTCCATGCTCATTAATAAAAAAGTGTATACCCAACAGTGCTGGGTAATGATAGTCAGGAAAAACCTGGAAAAGAATTACAATGATGTGATTAGTTTTTTTGTTAACAATGTGCAACATAATGGAAATTCTGTAATGACTTTGCATCCACTAATGCTCCATCAGTCAATATTTAGAGATTAGCGTATACATGGAGTTTATTTGCACATCTAGCAACTTTGTCAATCTGCTGTTTTGTTGCTGAGCAGGTAGTGTACAGTAGATATTTAGGGAATTCTATCATTGAGAACAGCTACATGCTCTGGCAACTAAAACAACACTATGGGAGCAGTGAGAGAGCAAATATAGGAAAGCTGTCTGCTGGATTGTTAAACAATCGACTGAAACCCCTGATAAAGCTCTGCAAAGCCAAGGGGAACTGTGAATTAATCACCGCAGATGATGCTTTTCACATTGTCACAGAGTTGTGACATTGACATTTCATTAAAATACTAAGTAGAGCTGCTTTAAATTGAACTAAACAAATGATTCAAAGCAGCAAAGTGATTTGTGATTCAGTACACTATTAGTTTGGCTACTGCAATCAGTAAATTTCAAACCAAAAAAACATATTCTAAACCATGTCCTGTTTTGTTTTTTAGATTACACATGTTAAATGGATCCATTTTCTTGCGCTTATGCAGCATTGGTTCTTCCCAGCAATGTTTCCCAGCTCCTCCCGGTGGATCCCATGGGGGTTCTGAGGCCAGATGAGATATGAAATCCCTCCAGCAACTTCTTAATCTACCCTAGGGTCTCCTCCCAGTTGGCCTGGATTATCTACAAAGAGAGGTGCCAGGAGGCATCCAAATGAGATGCCTGAACCACCTCAGCTAGATCACTTTTTGAAGTCGAAGCAACTTTACTCTGAGCTTCCTCCAGGTGTCTGAGCTCCTCACCCAGTCTCTAAAGCTGCACCCTACTGAGGAAACTCATTTGGGCCACTACTATCTGCAGTCTTCTTCCTTCCATCACTACCTAGAGCTCATGACCATAGGTGAAGTTTGGAACATAGATTAACTGGCTTTTCCTTTCAGCTCAGCTCCCTCTTTACCATGGCGGTCCAGTCCTGTGCTACCACTAATGCTGCATTAACCCGTCTGTCCATCTCATGCTTCATTTTCCCATCACTAATGAACAAGATCCTGAGATCCTTAAGCTCCCTGGTTTCCAGAAGAGAACCATGGTCTCAGACTTCGAGGTGCACTGACTGTCATCCTGCTCACTACACCGTCTGCAAACCACCCAAGTGCACGCTTAAGGTCACAGTCTGATGAACAGAATCACATCTTCTGCAAAAAGTGAGACTCTGAGGTGCAAACATATGCGCCTTGAGATCCTGTATTGTTTCATCTTCCCTGCACAAAGTCACATGTTTAATACTAATGATATTTAATGAAGCTTTAATGAAGTGATGTAATAAACAACTTTTGCTGCTGAGTGATTAGTAATTCTTTTCTTTTTTCTTTTCATGTCACTTGATTATTCAGTGCCGAGAGAGACTGTCAGCGTTGCCGACTGTAAAAAAAACGTGAAAAAGCTTTTGAAGTGTCTCAGCTCGAACTCGCTGCGCCCTCAGATAATCATTCAATTATAGTGTTACTTTTGAACATTATCCTGGGATCATCGGGAAGTAAGGCCTGTAAAGCTCTAGTGAGTGAGACAACCAGACCAATCAGTTTTTCAAGAGGCTTTTAACCTTGAGAAAACAGTTCTGTTGGTGAGGGAGATACAAAGTAATCCTCTGTGATCTCGAGTTTAGAGTCCCTGTCCAATGGGATAAGCTATCTGCTACAGTAACATCCCTCTTAAGGCGAGGCATGTGCTCCTTTATTAAATCTTCTTTTACACAACCACTGAGATTTTGGGAGCTCAAAGGAAGTCCAAAATAAGATCTCTGCTTAGTATTAATTAAACTGACACTACAAAGCAATAAGAACGTTATCTGTGGTGCCAGCTTTGTAGTCCTGTAATGTGAAATGGACCTTAGAGCTTTGGAGGAACTTATGCAGCAGATACTGTACATACAGTACGGCTTAGTTCTTTACATTTTACAACTGGAAATAGAAACATTCATAGAAATTCACACAAATCACATTCAGATATTGGAGTTGGCAGCTTTCAGGTAATAAGTGACACCTTGGCAGTTTTATTTAATGCTGTCTAAAAGATGGAGCGTTTCCTTTATTAAGACGTCAGAGATGAAAGATTTTATTCACAAGACAGTCTGCAAAACTTGGTATATTCCCGACAGTCAGAAATGTGTAGCTGGTTTCGACTACATGATATGTCAACTCAAGATACTACGTTTACTGTGTTTACTGTGAACAGTAATTCTCTTATCGGGAAAGGTGCGAAGTAATAGTGAAGTGATGAAGCAGAAATTAAGGTAAAATGAAAAAGTGATGTTCATGTCATGCAAAATTATACCACTCTGCTCCTGCCAACATACTGTACACCATTTTCAGACATGTAATCATTACTTGTTCAGTGTCAAATAGTAATCATGATAATAATTGGAATGAACTGCACTTAAGAATCTCATCTCTAATCTGTTTCATGTTGTCCTTGTCTCTTTCCTTCTGCGTGGGTGTTTGTTTTCCTCCGCTAGACATGAGTTTGATCTTACAGTTAATCCCAAAATTATTCATACCCACGCCAGCTTTTAATTTAATAGGGTTCCTACTTGCTGATGACAAACATTTAAAAAATGATTGGTAAAACTTTGTGTTAGCGATGCTGATGAAATAAGAAGGTTGCAAATATTTGAGAACATGCGGCTTCTATACCATTCCAAATAGTCAATAGTACATTCTAACTGAGTACTGCTAATGAAGTAGTTCTCTAGGCAGGTAAAAGCCAATTGCAAGCTGACATGTCCATTTTTAAGTTCCATCACTGAGAGAGAGCTGCACACTGTGGCTGCTCACAAGACTGGAAAAGGCTATAAAGCCACATTCAAGTGTTTTAAAGTGCCAGTGGCCACAGTGCAAAGTTTGATCGAAAAGTGCAACACTGTGAAAAATATTAGAGGATTTGGTAAGAAGCCAAAAGTGACTCCTGCACTGGCAAGAATGGTAGTGTAAGAGGCCAAAAAGAATTCAAGGATCAACACCAAGATCACCTCGATAAATCTGAGCAATTCTTGTACCAACATTTTAAAACAGACACTTTAGCAGACACCGAACAAGGCTGGTCTCAGTGGATGCCGAACAAGGGGGACTCCACTTCATCAAGACAGACATACAAAAGCTCACCTGGACAAAGAAGAAAGCTTTTGGTCACTAGTTCTGTGGCTGGATGAGATAAAAATGGATTTGTTTGGACACAGGAAGTAGCTTTCGTGTGGTGAAACAACAAAGAAGCATTCAACCCCAAGAACACCATCCCCGCTGTCAGACATGGTGGAGGGAATATAATGCTTTGGGGTGTTTTTTAGCCAGTAGGTCAGGCAACCTTGTCAAAGTACATGGCATCATGGAAAACGAGGACGACATTAAGATCGTGGAGGAAAACATCAGGCAGTCTGCAGAAAAACCTGGCCTCAGGCAGCATTGGATGTTCCAAGAAGACAATGATCTGAAACAGTCCAGACCTGAATCCCATCAAGAATCTGTGGAGGAACTGAAGAGTGCTGCTTAAAATCATCCCAGATTATAATCTTTTTATGTTTCTAATCTAAAGTTTGGTCATCTTCTCTTTAATGTAAATCTAGGGACAGTGGTGGCGCAACGTTTAAGTCTCTGGGCTACTGATCAGAAGGTCTGAGGATCAAATACCAATGCCGCCATCGTTGGACCCTTGAGCAAGGGGAGCCGTACCATGGCAGACCCTGCGCTCTGACCCCAACTGGGATACGCGAAAACAGCATTTCACAATGCTGTAAAAATGTATTCATGACAAATAAAGGTTTCTTTCTTTCTTTTCTATGTTGTATTTTCTATACACACCACATCCACTGCATGTTCTGGAAGGGATTATTCCTTAGTTATTCTTAACATTGAGGTTTCTTCCATTTTCTCTTCCTGTTGAAGGATTTTTTAAAAAAATTCAAACTAAAGGCCTAAAGACAGTGGTTATCATATACTGTACAGACTGTAAAAGCCTTTGAGGCAGAATTGTGATTTGCCATACTGGGTGTATAAATCAAATTAGCTTGCCTTAGCTTGGCTGTGTTTAATTACAATTAGCAACAGTGAGGTACTCTTGGGGAGTTAATTATGTTGTTGTTAATTATGATTTGTTTAATAGGCTTGGTAATTAATTTTGTTAGAAAGGAAATAAATATATCTAATTTGCCATATTGGGTTGTGATGATACATAGGAGGAGGTAACCACCCATCACCAGACAATGCCGCAGAGAATTTGTAGATAAATTCAGATTACATTACATGCAAACAGATTATTTCTTAAAATGTGTCTCCAGTCATTGATGAAACCACTCAAGACTCATCTGTGTGTCAAAGTTACATGTCTAAAAGTTGTTTTAATGAAAGGTAACCTTTCCTTCCTAAAATTACTTACAGTAATCATCTAACTTTACACAGTTTTTCTTCTAGAATGTGTGGATCTATAAAATCCCTGTCTCTATCACTTCTCTACTACTTACTGCAGCTCGAGCACACCAGCTCACCTACAACTCTGCTCAAACACTGTAAAACTACTTGACACTGCACAAGACAAGTTGCGATTTTGGAATAATTCAACCATCTATGTTCAAACTCTGGTTTGAACAAGTTGATGGGACTGGGTTCCCTAGATTTTTACAAAACCCCTAGAAAAATCTATGTTTTTGAGACTGTCATCAGTAGAGTGCAGCTTAAAAGTGGAAACGCTATGGCATGGCGTTGACTGCTTATTTTGCCCATGATATCTCTTCTACCATACAAGTAACACAATATGAACATGTTGACAAGGTAAAGAACTTGATCTTCACCAGAGATAGTCTTTAGGGGCCAGGTTGTTTTTTATTTGTGGCATTCACCAGTTTTCTTGTACTTTTTTCAGGTATACATAGATACTCTACTTTCTGTCAAAAGAGAAAAAAACAATGATAAGGAGGTATTAAAGCTAGTAAAATATATAACATAAGAAGACTTGATGCAGAATTGTAATTCTGTACCATCACCATCACAACCTGCCAAATTATCGAAACGTGTTTTAGATTTCCATGATTTTATTGCCATATTGGAACACAGAATCTCCCGCATTTCCACAGACTCTCTCCAGTGTCATCCTCTCTTGTACCAAACAAAGTAACATCACCTACTACAGGCAATGACAGCCTTTCAAATAACATCTCCATAACTGTCACGTCTCCATGACCTCCATGACATGTCAAACCATTTCTCTTTATATTTCTGTCACATAACAGCCTTGCACTGATGGCACATCATTGACACCTCTGCTATTAATATCTCCTAATGGTCTGGGGTCCTCTTACACAACCACTGACATTTTTACCCCTCCAACAACACAATTTAAATCTCAGTGTGGAGTCTTCTTTTAACCCTGGTAACCCCGACACAAACAGAGTGAAACAAGTAGCCTCATGGGGTACATTTAGGATCATGGATTCTAGTAATGTGCACCTCCGCATAAACAGATGGCTCACTGTGCAAGTTGCATAAGGTCCTGCAAATTAAGCAAGCGAGGGCTCTGACTCCCCTCAGAGTCAAAGCGGGTGTCAGTGTTGCAGGTTAAGAAAGGAGAGAAAAACAAGCACCACAACAGTGAATTTCAGGAACATCAGTCAGGTAAACTTGTGTTCTCTCCTCTCTGAGTTTGACGTAAGTGAATAACAGTAATGTTGAGTTGATGTGCTAGCTTGCAGTGCATCTCCCACTTGTCCGTCCGTCTCGCTAACCCAGCTGGGCAGTGCATCTCTTGGTCTGTCTGCATCTTGCTTGCAGCCACTTCCAAGGCCGTTCTGTGACTGACAAAAGTGAGTGTGGAATACAACTTTTTATTGTGTTTGAAAAATGCTAACGGGCAAGGGTATTTATAAAATCGAATCATGCGTGGACAGACATTCATATGTGTGTGCACGAAATGAAACTCATGCTTTTCCAGCAGCAAAATCTGTGAGGACAAGTCAATATTGGCAAGATGGCACTCCTCACAGGCGCACTAAATTTAAAATGATTGTCTTGTCTATTAGTCAAGGTTTCTTTACAACTGTGAGAAGATAGAAAGCAATGGATTAACAATAACTTTTGATTCAATATTTGATTTAAAATGTGGATTAGCTGGGCATACTCATCAAAATGGATGCACATCTCTCAGTAAATTAGAATAATCAAGTGTTCAGCCAATCACTTTCTAAACAGTAACTTCAGTCTGAATGGGCCTGATGCAGCTGATCAAGTGATTTCTTTTGCAATGTAATTTACAATTTAAAGTTTCTAGGCTTACATTTGATAAATTTGTAGATGATGGATCAGTAAAGATGTTTGTTTAAACCTCATTCTGTTCTGTGTAGATGAACTTATTCTTAGACCGACAGATGGAGTAAACTGTTTTAAACGAGGGACGATTGCAGCGGGACCACTGAGGTGCAGGTTTGACTGTGTGGCTAATGGTTACATGTCTCACAGGTCAGGTAGGACGGCCCCTTAGCAGAGGTTTTCTGAGGGCCCTCAGGGAGGTCAGGACCACCTCTGGATTACAGCATTCTGAAACTTTTTAATGGCCATGTATGGGCTCTTAGGCAGGGGAAAGATTGTGGTAATTTAATAGCGAAAAAGTTCACAGTGACTTGCAACTGGGGTTTATTTACATTTAATCAATCTTTTATAAACCTTAACCATGTGCACTTTGTGATTTAGGCTTCCACCTCCACCGACTTAAATGCAGTTCACTCATTTAAAAAAGAAACAAAAAAAGGTTGCTTCTGTATGTAATTCAGTCAGTGATTATACTACAC
>OMNN01044699.1:8740-22337 GCA_900302755.1 Chromis chromis
GAATTGGGACTTTTTCAGTGTTATGTTCTTAATTCCAATAACTATTAAGATTGAAGTTGTTTATTTAATTAATATTGTTTTATTAAGTTGCTCCAATCACATTTTTGGTATGTTATTGTAAATTATTGTAAGGAAAACCTGTAAAATAACAATTAAATGGGTGACTATTGTTCAGTCCTTAACTCTTTTTTTTTCTTTAAAATACCGGCAAATATCTGTAAAAAAAAAATAAAAATAAAAATAAAAGATACTTTTTAAATACAATTTCAATTATTATTATTTTTGGTAGAGCATTGTAAAAAATAAAAAAGTATTATTGTGGAGATTATTTACAGTTTTGGAGTTTTTCTGTGATTTTACTAGTTATCATCTGTGATTTAACAAAACAGGCATCATCTGTTTTTAAAATCATTTTTTACAGTGTACTGCAGGCCTGGATGCACTCATGAAGCTTGACTACAGCTTCACATTTGCACAGGTTTTAGAAATAATAATAATAATACAAAGAAGCAGCCATGATTGAAGAACAGTCCAGCAGTAAAGTTTCAAATCTCACCGTTTTGTTCTAACAACGGCGGCGGTTTAAGGATCCGTTTGTCTGTAAATCCCAAAGTGCAAAACGCTGCGAAGACTCCAGCGACTCTCCTGCCGCAGCTAATCCGAGGAGCAGCGTAGGGTTGCGGGGCAGAGGAGCGTTAGACAGCCTGGGGAAGGGGGTTGAACCTGGTCGTTGTAGACCGTCAGATCATCTGTGTGCAGACAGATAAACACGATCGGTGTTTTTATAGAGACTCGCTCCACCCATTTCAAAGAAACGCCGGCCCCTGCACAGAAACGAAAGTGAAACTGAGCGTCGCAGCTCTAGTCCCTCTTCTCCTCTTTAGATCGTCTGAACTCGTTAATTTCACGACAACCGCAAAAAGAAAACCACATGACAGCGTTTACAGAAAGACAGGTGACAGATTCGAGTAATGCGAGCGTTTATTGAAGGCTCTGTTTGGTGCAACTTCCCGAACTTCTTCTTCTGTGGTGTTGATTCTTAATGGATATGATTTGATTATAACACATGCATGCAATAACATATGAGTTTACTATAAGCAGTTTACTTCAAATATGAAGATTAGATTTTGCATGCACTAAAGATAAAACTGATTAAATTCAGGCTCTGCACATTTTATTTTATTTTTTTAGGATAAGGATCTCCTGTTCCATCAGATGTAAATGTCAAAGCAATTACATCAACTCTGTGCATGTGATTCTTATCAAGTCTTGCAGAGGATCTTTCAGTTCTTATTATTTAAATATATACACATATATACATAAATGTGTATTTTTACAAAAAAGCAGTAGTGAGAAAATCAGTTGCAAGCTAAACCAGTTCTCCTGCTGCACTCCTTCCTTGTTGTCAATAATAGGCTCTTCTGCAGAAAACGCATGACACGGCTTTTCACATTTAAGGGTGATTCATCTCTTCAACTAAGAAATACTCATATTGTGACACCCTAGCAGTCATTTCACTATTTTGGAACTTGGAGCTTTCGGAACTCTATTTCTTTGAAGCCACATTGAGCCTTTTTTTTTTTTTAATCGTGTATCCCTTCTTTTTTTCTTAATATATAATACGCAGAATTAATGGCATTCAGATAACACGTCATAGTGACGTTTATATCACTTCTGAGCTGTGGTTGCTCTTATGCACGACTTATCAGCAACAGCATTAGCCAACGAGACCCCGAGGCGGGTTAGTTTCCACTAAGTCCCAACTGTTTCACAGCAAGTCCTATCAGTCTGCAGTCGTAAAGTCTGGACTATGTTTGATGATTTCTAATTATATCCTCCAACCAGTCTTGAACTACAATGCCAGCAGACAAACCTATACTTAACCCATGTTGGAATTAAAAAAACCCATCAAATTCCACTTTAACATTCTTCAAAGTAGCGTGCACGGTGCGTTCTTTCCATGTGATGTTTGCTTGTCATGTGAAACGCATTTCTGAGGAATCTGACTGATTTTAATCGAATCAAGGACTGAGCAGGATTCTTTCCAGGCTTCCCAGGCTGCAGGATTTGGATGTTTCTTGTGGGTTAGGGTTAGGGCGGACCTTGCCAGATGTTTGTATATGACTTCATCGGTGATTAGCGGTTTGAGCCAAGTGATTCACTGATTCGCCACGCAGCTTTACAATAGACTGTAAAATGGCATAGCATAGTGTGCAGTGAGCTTCATCTGTACGGCATATATTTGTACATGAAAACTTTACAAGCAGCTTGTGTTGTTTTCTTTCTACTGCACGGCTAGATTTGCATGATAGAGAATGAAAGACTGTTGCTGGCAACTGCGGCTGCTGAGTCTCACGTTTCAAGCCCAACATGGTCATGTTGTCAGGCTGCAACACAGAGCCTGAACCGAAAGTTAAGGAAAGACTCTGGGCCAGCTGGGATTGTTTATGAGGACAGAGGCAGGCAGGCATAAGGGATTCATATGATAGATGGTCACGCTGTCTTTGTGCCGTGGGACTATAAGTCGACTAGTCATCAGACTAGACTGGTGGTTCCATTATGCATATTTAATAGCTGTAATTAAATCCACTCTGTAGTGTTTGGGTTCAGCTGCTCCACAAAGCAGCAAAAAGCATGACTTACATATATGCATAATCAAAATACATGATTCAAGCCATCATCAACAGCATCTGCTTTAATTGTCAGTGTGATTTCAGGGCAATTGCAAAGTTTCTAATGCTGTTTGAATGCTTCCCTTGGTAAATAAATACTTTGCTTATAAGTTGTGTGCTTTGTGGTAGTCCTAGATGATGCCAGAAGTAGGGTCAAATCTATTTTTATTACTTGGTTCACGAGCATAATGGTGGCAACGCAAAAATAGAGCACGCAGTCGGATCACTGCAGCCTGATCTAAATAAGGAGACAGAAAGATAGATGCAGGGAGTGAAGGAGTGCTGATTCACTGCTCTTTTGGCTCTGCTCTGTGTTGTTAAGTTAGGAATTGGTTCAAGAATGGAGCGTAATGAGAAACACACTCACTGATTGTAACGCTGGATGTTCGCCTCTGCTGGTTCTGCTTGTGTTGCGTGATTTTTGCATTGCAGAGGTACTCTAAATCGATAACTTCTCTTTCTCTTGCAATACTGTTTTGAAACAGCGTGCCCGTGCAAACATGTGACTTGCATGTAGCTTAATGTGCACGCGGTGTTTGTTTGTATGTGAGCCAGCATCTTCCTTGAGTTTCATTTCTGTGAAACAGGGAGAGAAGCAAAATACACAGCCGGCTTATCAGAGAGCCTGTTGTGTCTAATTGCAGATCCTTGCAAACTATGTGTTTGCATGTATGAATGCAGACAGAAGAGACATCCATTGCATGAATGAATTCCTAGTAAATTCTGTGATCAGTTTCATTTTCCTAAAGTTTTGTTGGATGTAAATCTAATTGCTAAAGCGTGTGGTTTTTCTCTTTACTTCTGCAGGAGAGATTGCAGTGTAGTGCAGGCTTCCGTGACAGATAACAGATGGATAAAAAATGCAGTGCAGGAAAAATCTATTTTTACTGTTTCGAGTTGTGCAAGAGCCTTTTGTAATACAATAGTAGTTTTGTTGGAGTCTGTCTGTTTGTCTGCACATCCTGGTGCATTAGCAAATGAACCTGCACAAACAAGTCACAGCACGTGTACTGTGGAAATCTGGAGGGAGCAATCTGATGCTCTGATGATTTTTCACTTTTAACTTCGGAGATCTGCAGAGCTATCAGTAACTATTAAACTTTCAGTGCATCAACTTGTCCGGTACACCAACAGTTTTCAAAAGGTCAGAAAGGTTTTTCACACAGTTTCAGGTGTCACCAGTTGCAACAGCAGACAGGCGATCATGAACAGGACCTGTGCATCTGTGTGGGTGTGTCGTCTGAGTGGCTTTGTGTCAGGAAAAATGAAACTTTTGTATTCCCGAGGCAGCCTGCTCATTGTTCCAAGAAAAATCTGCACGTCTTTGTGTGCAAAATACCTCAAAGTTTATAATGATCTTTTTCTTGTTATCTGGCTGCAGTAATCATTTGCACATTTTCAGTTGTGTTGCTGGTGGGATATCAATGTGTGTGTTATTATTTACAATTCATGTTGTCCACCTGTTCTTTCTCTGCTATGTTTAATTCCGTATGAGACTGTGATAATGGTTGCTATTGGTCCCCATTACGTTATCAGCATTCAATATTTGTCCACTTTCAGCCTCCTGTGTTACACGGCTATCTTTTTACATGGGAGTTTTCCATGCAAGTCTTACTGCTAATGCTTTTGTTTTGATTTACAGTACCCCCAAAAAATATTCACCTATTTCTTCTTTATTAAACTGCTCAAGCTCTGTCAGGCTGGATGGAGACTGAGTGCACAGCCCTTTTCAAGCGAAGCTACAAACTCACAATTGGGTTGAGGCCTGGGTTTTGACTCGGCCACTCCAGAAAATTCACCTTGTTTTTAAACCATTACTGTGTAGCTTTGGCTGTATGCTTGCTGGAAAACAAATCTCATCCCTAAGTTGCAGTTCTTTTGCAGACTGCATCAGGTTGCCTTCCAGGATTTCTCAATACTTTGCTGCATTCATTTTACCCTCTACCTTTACAAGCCTTCCAGGGCCTGCTTCTGTGAAGCATCCCCACATCATGATGCTGCCACCACCATGCCTCACATCATGATGCTGCCACCACCATGCTTCACATCATGATGCTGCCACCACCATGCTTCACATCATGATGCTGCCACTACCATGCTTCACATCATGATGCAGCCACCATCCTTCACATCATGATGCTGCCACTACCATGCTTCACATCATGATGCTGCCATCACCATCCTTCACATCATGATGCTGCCACCACCATGCTTCACATCATGATGCTGCCACCACCATGCTTCACATCATGATGCTGCCACCACCATGCTTCACATCATGATGCTGCCACCTCCATGCTTTACATCATGATGCGGCCACCACCATCCTTCACATCATGATGCTGCCACCACCATGCTTCACATCATGATGCTGCCACCCCCATGCTTCACATCATGATGCTGCCACCATCATGCTTCACATCATGATGCTGCCATCACCATGGTTCACATCATGATGCTGCCACCTCCATGCTTCACATCATGATGCTGCCACCACCATGCTTCACATCATGATGCTGCCACCATCATGCTTCACATCATGATGCTGCCACCATCATGCTTCACATCATGATGCTTCCACCTCCATGCTTCACATCATGATGCTGCCACCTCCATGCTTCACATTATGATGCTGCCACCATCATGCTTCACATCATGATGCTGCCACCTCCATGCTTCACATCATGATGCTGCCACCCCTATGGTTCACATCATGATGCTGCCATCACCATGGTTCACATTATGATGCTGCCACCACCATGCTTCACGTTTAGGATGACGTGCAGTGTTTGGGATTCAGTGAAAATGGCATCTAGTCTGATAGCTAAAAAGCTCTATGTTGGTTTCATCAGAGAGGATCTTCCTCAGAGTCTCTTGCATACCCTCTTGCCAATTCTATTTGAGATTTAACAAGGCCTTTCTCTTTGTCACATTACCATAAAGCTTTGACCGGTGAAGAACCCAGGTCAGAATCCAGTTGTTGTATGCACAGTCTCTCCCATCTCAGCCACTGCAGCATGCAACTCCTTCAGAGGATTCATAGGTGTCTTGGCCTCCCTCACTAGTCTCTCTCTTGCACAATCACTAATTTCTTCCATTTCTCAATTGTGGATTTAACTGTACTTCAAAGCTTATTCAGTCACTCCCCAGACGTATGCTTTTTAATAACCCTTTCACAGAATTGCTTTAGGTGTTCTTTTGTCTTTTGAGTTATATCGAGGAGTACTGATTCACCAGTGACTGGAACTTCCAGATATATACTACAATCACTCAGATACATTCACTGCAGTCAGATGATCTCCATTTCACTAATTGTGTGACTTCTAGCACTACTTTAATGAGGGTGAATGCTCGTGCAATCACTTATTTATATTCCATATTTTTTAATTAAGTGACATTACTTTGTAAAAATCTGTTTTCACTTTAACATTAAAGAGTCTTTTTGTAAATGCTTGCCAATAAAGTCAAATTAAATTGACCATGATTCAATACTAAAAAGTAATATCAGCGCAAAACTTCCAAGAGGAATAAAAACTTTTTTTATAGGCTTTGCATTACCTAATCTAGACATTGCAAAGCCATTGCAAACGGTCAGTAGTATTCCAGTAAGGGGAACCTCATCTCGGAGCACCTGGCCTTGCCACATAGTAGAATGTACTTTCAATATGAGGCTGATTTAAAAATGTAATTAAACTTGTTTTATTGTTATAATTTTTGACTTTGGTCTAGTAAAGACTTTCAGTTTTGCTGTACTTTCACTTTTACGTACCGTATCTTAACGATGGTAAGATAAGATAAAGCAAAACAACACTTTATTATTCCCAAGGGAAATTCTTTTAAGTGATTTTTATCCAATACAGTGTCAATTTCAGGAAATTGCACGGCCTGCTAGCTGTTAATTCTGTGTGTTCTGAAAAAGAATCTGGCGTTCATACACAGCTCCGCCACTGTTAATGGCAAACAAAGTGGATCAGACCGACTAACTCAGCACTATTCCAGTGTGTGCTTGTCAAAAGGAAGGGTTGAGGGAAGATGAGGGGAAAGAGGGAGGAAGAGGAACAGCAAATCTGAAACATACTATCTGAATATAGAATCACTCCAGAATCACAGACTTCACCTTTCAGTAATAAGGATGTCTGATATTTACCCTGTTTGATAAGAGATGAATGACTGCTGCTGGCACTAACAGTTATCTTCTAGTCACCATTATAAAGTACACATAGAGGCAATAAACCTGCTGTGAACCGTTTGTGTTCCTGGTGCTGTACCAGCATGTCCTTGTTTGCCCTGGTGCCGTAAACCAGAATAATCCTAGTAACATAAAATCTTTATTGTTGGATTGTTTTCATGTGAGCTCCACAGTTTCGTTTTGTTTCAGCTCAGTACACAGCCAATCATCGCAAGCCTGTAACTCACTTGTCACGTCCTTTACAAGAAGGAACGGTGGTTTAAAGTAAACTAAACACATTATTGAGGATTATTCCAAATTATTGATGAATCATATGGTGATGCAATACAAACAAAACTGGGAAGGTTTGTTGAAGATGGTGCATCATTTATTCTCCATAAGGAAGTTTATTACATTCTGGGAAATTGTCGTGTTCGGACGTTACTGTGAAAACAGTGGTGAATCTTATTATGCACTTATCTTGGACACTAGCAGATCTTAACCTTAATATAAAACTCACACTCAGGGTTTTGTAACCTTGACAGTTGCTTTTGTTTGCTGTCTGAATGTTAATGTACATAATTGTTGGTTAGAGGGCAGACAAGAACAGACAGGCCTCAGGCAGGACCTGGCAGAAGTTCCGATACACTAATTTTGATCCTGTAGTTCCTGTATTCATTTGTCATAACAAAAATGCCTCGGGATGAAAGTGGAAGTACAGTTGCAAAGAAATGAGAAGCTGCATTTCAGTGAATCCTTGTTGTTTATAATAAGGAGTTTTTCTAGGAAGTCACTGGGACATTTATTACTTTTCCTGTGTTTTCGCAAAGCAGGAAAAAGATGCAGATGTACTCCTCATATCTGTCGTGCCGTCTCGATTACACGAACTCAACTGAACTCTGCACTAAATGTAGGTTTGCTAAATGTGAAAGTAAAATTGTGTTTAATAAATCCCAGATGTGCCTCGGAACCATTACAAGATGTTAGCTGCAAAATCCCAGTTGATTTCAACAGCCCACAAGAATACTTATTAATTGTCAAGCTTGAAACCATTATTCTACTAAATCTGTGAATTTCATTATTTTGCCCTTTGCCTTGTCTCTTATGCCCCTGAGTAATCTCTTGCTTTTCCAGCCTCTTGTCTTCTTGATATTAGTTTCATTTACTGCCGTCTGAGCGTCTGTGGCAAACGTAACATAAATTCAACAGCAACAGAAACAACATACAATTCCATAACAACAAATGGCTCCACAACAATATGGGAAACGATCAAGACAACAAAATGCACTCATCTGGATTTGTTTAACAGAGCTATACTTAGTGATCTCCGGACACTGGAAGTCAGCAGAGGCGGCACCGCCCTTATGGTAACAGCACGAATTCACCAAAGGGATCATATAAAACATTGTCCAGGCCTTTCCCCTTACAAAGCTGTGTCATGCTGTGTGGTTGTTGTCCCACAATCTTGCTGGACATACTGACAATCTTACTTAGTTTGTGCTTGTTACTACAGACAGTGAAAACTACCAAGAAATAAAGCAGATATACTCTCTACAAATTAATGAAAAGTGTACCAGTGCCAGCCCAGCTACATGGGCGCTGTGGCTTAGTTGGTTAAAGCGCCTGTCTAGTAAACAGGAGATCCTGGGTTCGAATCCCAGCAGTGCCTTTAGTGTTGCTGACCCCAGAATTATAACAAGCTGGCAGATGTAAAAAGAAGAAAAAAAAAGAGTACAATTGTTGTATCTTCTAGATCAGGGGTGCCCAATCCTGGTCCTCGAGGGCCACAATCCAGCATGTTTTAGATGTTTCCCTCTTCCAACACATCTGATTCAAATAATCAGCTCATCATCAAGCTCTGCAGAAGCCTGATAACGATCCTGATCATTTGAATCAGGTGTGTTGGAAGAGGACCAGGGTTGGGCACCCCTGTTCTAGATATTGATATTCAGTTACGACATCAATACAGAGAGGATATTCATCGGTGCTACATAATGACAAATGTGAATTAATAATAAAAAACACTCCAAATGAGGAAAGCTTTATAGATATCTTCAGATATATTGTACTTCCATTTGTTTATCCTGCTAGTTCACATTTTTTCCAGTAAATAAAGAGTTTTTGTTTCATTTGTAATCAGAACAATGCAGCTTTGTTCCACTTGATGGTTTGAAAAAGTCAGCGACATAAATATACAGAAATCAGTCTGGACCTGATTCATTGTCCTGCTCAAGGACTCCTCTTCGAGCCAAACAGTTGAGGGTCACGAGTGTCTCTTACTATTAATCCACTTAAGCCCTTAAAACCCTGAAATCAGAGTTCCAGACATGGCCAGTCTCTTAAGATACATAGGTGAATCAGCAGATAAAAAGATTTACAGGAATACTGTTGCAGGAAGGGAAACAAAAGGTTTACTTGAAAAACCAGAGTGACTCTTAAGAAAACCAGCCTGACAGCTGCACTGGTTAATGGGAGCTTCCCCATCGTTATATTAAACTTCTGATGAAAAATCCTCTGGAATTATGCGGCCAATGAGGAAGATGTTATGATTTCTTACTAATGTGGTGCACTCACTGTTCCAGAAAACTGCTTTGCTTTTGATCATTCTGCAGATTGCTGAATCTGAACTGCCCTTGCAAGTGGCAAAGAAAAGTAAACACTGATAAGTTAAACAAAGTGGAAAACTGAGCCTGCTGCTTGACAAGAGGCCAAACTAAGTATTACGTTGCTGTGATTGTTTTTATCCAGCCCACTGGCATACACTCTCAGAGAAAAATCACACAGGGGAAAATAACCTCCCTGGACCTTTCTGGGATTTTAAAAACTGAACTCTCATGTGAGCGTCGGGAACAATGAAAGCGCAGAGTCTATTCAGGTCTTTATTTATGTAAAAGTTCAATACTTCATTGTAAATATCTAAGTAAAAGTCCTGCATTTAAAACAAAAAAAATGAGTAAAATAACAAAAGTAGACCTAAAAACAGAAATAAAGTGTAACAAGTACTCATAAGCCCATTAGAAGAAATATCTGTGGCTGATATGTATTCATATTTAACATTATGAGCTACTGATCAGTGTGTATGCAGCATGTTGCCTTTCTAATAGTCTTGCGTAGCCAGACTCATTTCCACAGCTGACTGAGGCGGATCTAGTTTCAGCAACTTTACACTGTATATACTTTGGCATTTTAGTCCAGAGGTTCCGAACCCTCCAGTCCGTCACAAACTAAATCAGGAAGGTCATGACCTGATTCATGGAAGAGGGAAGAAGCAAAAACTAATTCTGCTGCACAAATATTTACTTATTCTTCTAAATATTTTGCTAATCTTTTCTTTCTCTGAGGTAATAATGTTTGTTTGTTGTTTAACGTCAGAGATTTAATTAGATTTTTTTAACGTCTTATCGTCGTTTGTTTAATGTGAAATCTCAGTCTGAGAAATAACAAGATTTTAAAGTGCAAAGTGACTGTGCAATGACAAGACATGATAAAAACATTCCTTAAAATAGACGAAAACATTGTTATAAATAATGAGGAATAGAAAGATTGTGAAACTAAAGTGCAGTGTAGATTGGGCAAGAGTTACAACCGTGTGTTTTTCTGCATAAGAGCGTATGTGTGAGTGCATACATCTGTATGTTACATAAATATTTAGGTCTGAGTTCACAGTCCTGACAGCAGGAATGAAGTACTTCTACCTGGGTTTCTTTGCATTCGCCTTGAGGTTATGCAGGCGCCAACCACAGTCTTGTTTTCTGGTTGTCAGAAAAATGTAGTGGAGTAAAAATTGCCATGTTTTCCTCTACAAAGTAGTGGGATAAAAGAGTAAGTGAAATATAAGCACCTCAAAAGTGCACTTAAGTGTAGTACTCGAGTAAATGTACTTTCTATTACTGGCTAAAACATAAAATATGAAGAAACAAGAAGTGGCACGCTCCCATATATGATCAGCACATTTTTCTGCACTTACTGCATGTCTACGACTGTGTGTTCAATATGATGAGCTGTGTGATCATAAAGTACACCTCAAGACCGATCACGTTTTTTTTCTCTTTGCATCATACTGTAGTCATACTGTCTGCAACATGCTAGAGATAATAAATCTGCATTGCCTCTTGGTTTCACTTTGATCTGGTCAGAGGTCTTCACACTTCTTATAAATGACATGAATTATAACCTTTGGTTCATAATGTAATTTCATAGCTTCTGAATTTCCCTGGATTTCCTTGACCCCTTTTGACCAGCGCTGTCCTGATAACCGAGAGTTCAGGGGAAACGCATAATTGTATTACGAAAACACATGCACACAAAGGCCTGCATTAGTGGCATCCTGTTGCTAGTTGCTCTGGTGAGAAGATGAAATATGACATTAATGAATTCAGCTTATCAGATGCCAAAACGCTACACTGTGATTCTTCAGTCTTTTTATTGTCTCTCTCCTGATCTGAGGATTATTCCAACTGGCTCCTAGTTAATCTGGTGTTATTAAGTTTCTGAACACTCCCCATTCATTCATTCATTGTTCAATTCCCTACTATACTATTTGCCTACTATTCAAACACTCATGAGGATAAACTCTCGGTGACTCTTCTGTTAATTCTTCTCTGCTGCTTGACCTTTAACTATTCTGACAAAAACATATCATGCAGCTCTGCAAAGGACTTATAAAGGGTGTAAGCTATACCATTGTTTTTTCTTCAAGACTGTGTTATGTGGATGTGGGATTCCGTCAATGTGGAAGGAAGCTTTCCAACATTGCAAAACTACAATGCATTGCTTCATTTTTGTCATATTTGTTTTTCCAGTGTCCTTAAGTTATCGGTCATGTGAAGAGCAAAATGTTGTGGTTTCACTCACCCGCATTCAGTTGAGAGTTAGTCATGTCTGAGTTTTGTGTGGCAAACAATGAATCATGGACTCGAAGTTTGATTTATAATGTCATAGATCCAATGCACATGTATATCTTACAGGAGTTCCAGGAAACACCTGGGCAGGATGTAAATCGTGTTTTTAACTTGCATCAGCTCCTACTAAGTGTTACTTTGGCCTCCTGTCCTGCTTCTATAAACTGGGCACAAATGTCACAACAATATAACAATCACAGCACATGTTTAATAGAGGATAATGTGCAAAAACCTCCACAGTTGCATGTCAGCAGATGGCTTTGTACACAACACTGTCCTCTTTGTTGTTCACCTACAGGCTCCAGTTGTTCGCCAACATAAAGTCCGATCATGATTTGGTTTGAGGCATTTGCTGCCACATGAGTGTTGGAAAACAGAGAGTGCTCTTTGCTGTTAAAACTAACAAAACCCCAAACTCTGAAAATGTATTTGACTGTGAAATCCACCCATCTAATGAGATACAAAAGCTTTGCAAATTAGATGCAATTGATATACAAAAGAGTGACGTGTTCAACAGGAGTGAGGTCTCAGAATGAAACTGAAATGTAATCATCTCACCAGTTTGTCACGAAAGGTTCTTCATTCTGTTGAGATAAGTAGTCCTGATGATTGGTGGCTTCCTGTTGCTCCCCCATTTTCTGGGAAAACGGGTTGAAGTAAAGAAGGGGGCTGTAGGGGTGAAAGAGGAGGGTGGAGGCATTGTGTTAGCTACCACAAGCTGACTTGTAATCAGTGTAAACACGCAAGCATATTAAATTGATAGTTTGAAGACACATGCATATCAAAACAGCTGCAAAGTCCTGTGTGCACACATACTAGTACATGCACATACTGTTTCTAAAATATCATTGCAAAACCACACAAACTGCAGATAGCTAGACATTATGCAACACATATATTGCACATGAGAATAAGTTTTTACTGTACATGCATGCCACTATCATTTGTGTAATTCTGTGCGTGCATGCTGCAATATATATCTATATATGCTATATAGGCTATTTATGTACGAGTCTGCGTGTGCACGAGCCTTCTAATTGTGGTCTGTGTCCTTTGCAGCGCTCGCGTTGTGTCAGAAATGGGCTGTTTCTAGGAATACGAAAGTGAAAGTAACCGTCCGCGCAGGCAACCTGATTGGCTGCTGTTCACCCTGCTGCCTCAAGCACTGTTGGGAATATAAAAAATGTGCTTCTCTGTAACTTTTATTTGTCAAGCTGTATTTTGACAGCTTGTAATTTAGCATTTGTTGGGTAAACAAAACTTCATTTTTAGTATTTTTTTTTAAACACGTGCATAGAAGACCAGCCTCATAATAGCTTATTTAAAGCATTTGTCAACACTGCCGCATTTGCCGCTGCAGCTTTGTTGATTTTTGTCTCATGAACTTGCAAACCAGCTTCAAACACTGATAAACAAAGACTCAAAGTGGAAATACTGTGGAGCAGGTTTGTTTTAAAATGCATTGTCAGTATTTGACATCAACAGTTGACTTTGGGCTGGTTTTAACATGTCTGTGCAAAGCAAACAAGGTTGAATTTTAACTTCCTTAAAATGTTTTCTTGAAGGCAAATCTGTGCAGATGCGTCTTTGACTGCTGTTTTTTAAATACTGGTAAACATTTATTTTTCTGAGCTGAATTTTACATACAGTCATTTTGATTTAAAACAGTGATGCAGTGATCTATGGAGGGTGGAATGTGCCAAAATGAAATATATAAATACACAATTAATTAATTAAATAAATGTTTCATTAATTAATTAAAATTGGAAATAAATAAATCATTATTTAATTAAATATATACTTAATTAATTCTGTATTTAATGTTTCATTAAATGTGTCATTAATTAATTAAAATG
>OMNN01044701.1:7384-21186 GCA_900302755.1 Chromis chromis
CATCGGGAAAAAAAAAAAAAAAAAAAAAAGACGAAGGAAAGGATCGATTAAAGTACATCACAAGTGGCAGTGTTTATGTAATTGCTCCCACTGCCAGCAGGGGCAGACTAAAGATCCACACCGCAGCTTTAAACCTGCTGCAATAACTAAGATTTTGGCCACTTAGAGCAATGGAAACTAATTAGAAACACTGATATCATCACTATTTAAGGCTAATTTGTTAGCAAAAAGGGGCTAATTTTCACATTAAGAGTGCACAGAACACAATATTTTCATTTATTTGTAGCCGAATTCAGCTGGTAACTATCATGGTTCATCAGTACGAGAGACAATTTTCACATACATTACCCATACATACATTTTTATTTAAAAAACAAGAGATTGTAGATGCTTTAAGTAAGTACGGTGTTGAGGGGAGAACAAAATCCACCATTTGACTCAACAAACTACAAACTAAAAAGAATAATCACTTAGGAAATCAGCTTGTTAGTCGGGACCAACAGAAGAGTGTGACGTACGTGCAAAGGATGGACTGGTCCTCACGGTCTGTTAGAGGAAGAGAAAGACAAAAACAAAGTTGAAATAACAGAAAACAAAAGCAGCTGAAGTGAAGGTGAGGAATTTGCACAGTCACATGTTGGGTGATTGTTGGACTCTGCGGGTCCTGTGGTAGAAAGTATGCATGTATGTATACAATTCAACTGAACCGATTACTGTTTAGTCGGTCAACAGAAAATACAATCAGTTGAATTATCTATCAAACTATTATTCTCTGGATCCAGCTGCTCAAATATAAAGATTTTGTCTCTTTATTTACAATAATAAATTAAATATCTCAGGGTTTTAGACTGTTGGTCAGACAATTTGAATAAGTCATATTTGATTTTGTAAATTATGTTGGATACTATTCACTGTTTCAGTCTAAACCAATCTGAGCATGTACATGTTGGTGTAAACATAGTCTCTGCACCGTGTATGTACTTTACCAAATAACAAAATGCCAAACATAGGACTGTGGTACCCTGCATCATGCTCCTGTAGGCCGTGTCTGTGATGGCATAGATGTGAGGAGGCATCTCGTGTCTCTTCTTGCCCTTGTACATGTTCACAATGTCCTCGGTGTAGATGGGCAGGTACTTGTACGGGTTGACGACCACACAGAAAAGACCAGAGTATGTCTGGGTAAGACAGAAGAAGTGACGGTTAAAGAGGAGCATTAACATGAGAAACACCAGGAAGAGAGACCAGTAACATGTGGTTCTGTGTAAATACACCCAGACTCACATAGATGAGTCCAGAGTAGTATCTCTCCTTGAGGTTGTGCAGCACAGACGCCTCGTTCAGGCAGGTGAGTTCGGCCATGTCCTCCACCTTACTGAACTTGGGCGGGTTCATCTTCTGGATGTCATCCTTGTTTACCTTCACCTGAGAATTACAGAAACAAGACATCAGTCAGGGCTTCTGAATGAAGCTTTAAGTGTTAACATGTTAATCAAATGGAAACAGGTACATCAGAAAGCCAAAAGATGAACTAATTTAGAATCACAAGAGAAATTCCGGACATCCACCTTCTTTCCAGAGTCTGACAGCTCCACCACACACTCCTCTCCTTGCTCCTCTTTGACTGATCCGGCCTCGAAGCCCAGTTTCTCACTGGGGACCCACACCAGTTTCTTGGTGGCCCAGTCGGCCTGAGCCAGAGGGTTGCCCACCCCCCCGCGGTCCCCATACAGGAACTTGTCTGCGTCCGTCATGGTAGCTTTAGGAGAGAGCAAAAGAGGAGTTTAAACAAATGTGAAGCCATTTTTTTTAATAGTTTGATTTTTCAAGAAGAGCTGGAACACCTTGTAAAGACAAGAAAAAAATTAATTTACAGATATTTTACTGTGGACCGAGGTTCTTGCAATGCAATCAATATGACAGTCCTACTTTAAATATCACTTTAGTGAAAATTACAAATGCCTCCACTGAGAAAATTGTGTTTTTACTTTATGTATTTAATTAGCAGTACTGCTAATTGTGCTTGCTGGAGGTTTTGGTCATGGACCAGAGAGAAAAATATCGGCTTACTGCAGATAGCTTTATCCTGCGGTCAGTCACTTTGATTTTGCTGTGACAGACCATCAGCGTCTGTGACCCTCATGTCGAATTCAGATTTTTCGGCGCTGTGGAACTTTTAACCACCACTTCCGCAAAAATTCTAAAGCCAAATTCAAAGATTTTTGTTCATTTATCCATAAAACATGAAAAAAAAACACTGGAAACAAATAAACTATAAAATAAAAACAAGACAAAGCCTGTTCTACTAATAAAACAGTTAAACGTGTTTTTATAAAAAAACTACAAAAAAATATGAAAGAAAATTTAAGTCGAGTTTGGCACCAGCAGTAACACAAACTATTTACCAGTTTGTCATGTTCTACATTATTCTGCATTTGTTGCCAAACACTTGTAGGTGCAGCAGATAAAAAGTGTCCTAAGTCTTAAACTATGAACTCTCAGTGATGCTGCAGAGTTTGATGGTAATACAGCACCGTGATAAATTCAAGCCGACATAACGCAGTCTGAGTCACATAAACATTCGGCACAAAAGCCTTTTGTTCTTGAGTAAGAATCAGGATTTAGGTGTTTTGAAAAACAAGCAGCCAACTCTTATGAGACTTTGTGAGTTTCGATGCAGATCAAGACTCAGATTAAACATTTCTTGACTTAAAGAGGCTTGAAACACTGAATGATCACAACCTTTATGTGAGAGAACTGTCGACCTCGGTGGAGGTGTTAACTTTGGTGAGTTCAACTCTATGGTTCTCTATAGTGGTGGTATTGTACTTATTAACAGCATAATGTCGAGGAATTGTGAGGAGACAACTGAACAAAAAGATAATCACAGAATGCACAGGGTCCATTTTTCTGACTTTTCATTTCTATTGTTAGAGCTACAGAAAAAGACTTACATTTATTCAACTATGCAAAAAAATTTAAAAGTTTTGAGCTGTTCAGCTGGTGACAAATTCTCAACTGCTGAGTGAAACCACATCCTTGTCACGTGTGGTTTGAAAGGACTATAATCAGATAGTGTGACCAGTACACAGATACTCCTTTGACCAGTGGCTGTAAAAATGCAGCCACTGGTCTTAAAATGCAGTTTAATTCAAATGACAAATAAAAAAAAGAAAGATGACAATGGGCTGGTAGCATGCTGGATGCTGGTATGACAGTTTGGGCTGTGACCAGGCACTTTAACATCAACAACTCCACCATTTTTCTAGAAATTATTCTAGACTTGGATGTGTCTGACAACATGAACCAGTCCACTAAAAATGTCAATAAACTTCGCCGAGTCCTTAACAAAAAGTGGGACAACATCAGCATCAACCTCACCGACTCTATGAATTGCAAATGTGTGATTTTTTTTTTTTTTTTTACTGACTTTTGATTTCTGGTTTATGACCCCACTTTTGATTTGCCCGTTATCCTTTTTTATATAGCGCGTACTTGATTATCAATCAAGTATTATCAGTTTCAATCGTAGCATCTGGACTTGCTTGAGTTAGAGCTAGAGCTGAAATTCACTTAACAGTCGAGAGGAACAGGTTTGGGCACATCATCATCTCTGGAACATCTGTTTGAAGTTCACCATATTATTATGAACACGTAGCCTCTTTATGTATGACCCACAAACCTCACCTCACACCACAACTCCACAAATCAGACAACAATCCAGATGTTATGTTCTCTTAGGATCACAGAAAACGTCCAAGTCAGGCTTAATTTTAAAAGCATAAATGATGTGAGGCTCAAAGTCACCAGAAAAAACAATTACTGACTTTCCAGCTGAGCTTCTTCTACCTGTCCATCCTCTATTCCCTTCCTGGCCCACATTCCTTCCTCACCAACTCATTACGCAGAATTCCACAAATTCCCAACTCCTGCTCATTATATCCACAGTCCTCCATTCAGATAACTAATTTCCGCCACATTTAATAAATGTGCAGCTATCACATACATATTCTGCTCTGCGTATTTTAAATCTCAAGCTGTTCAAGTTGGTTCTGATGGAGGTCGGTGGATGGATGCTTTGCTTCACAGGCAGAGGCAGTAAGGAATGCTGCAGCAAGTCCAGGCAAAGAGAGAAATGTCATTATTCCCCGACCACACCCTGCAGAAACCCTCTGCTGCCCTAAAAACTGATAAAATCATCACCAGGGGCCGCCGTTTAGCTCACTAAGTTAAGGCAATACCACATGGGCTCAGTCCCATTTGCTGCATATCCGTCTCCTGTCTCCCCCACTTTCACTCTGTCTCTCTCTCTACCATATGGCCATACCGCCTTGTGGATGCCCGATCCCGTCAGATCTCAGAAGCTAAGCGGGGTAGGGCCTGGTCACTACCTGGATGCGAGACCGTGAGAGAACACCAGGAAGCCTGGGTGAATGCAGTGTGAGAGTGAGAGGTTGGTGGTGGTCGGAGATTGGCAGCCTCACTTCCATCAGTCTACCCCAGGGCAGCTGTGGCTACATACATAGCTTACCACCATCGAGTATGGAGTGAATGAATAATGCAATGTAAAGCGTCTTTGATAGTCTAGAAAAGCACTATATAAAACCAATGCATTATTATTATTACCAATAAAATGAAAAAAAAAAAACTCTCCCCCAAAAAATACATTTAAAAAATCATCACCAGGATTATGCTTTCACCAGCAGCATCTTTGTTTGCCGAGTTTAGACTAATTCATTATTTGATGAGTCATTACAAGAAGAAAGAAAGACAAAAACTTAATTATTATATCACAATTTCATGAGTGAAAAAGATTATTAGAGGCAAAAACATATTGATTCTACTATTAAAGGCCATTTGTGAGTCGTGTCAAACAGTTTGTGGCATTTGACAGTAAGTTATTTCATAAAGCAAAATATTTATTTATCTTTCTTTATGGAAACGGATGCAATGGCTTGTAACCTTTTTTGATTTGACATTTTAAAAATAAAACTTTACTACACGTCTGCAGGTTTCACACTGACTCAAATGAATGACATAAGTTTCTCGCATGGATTGTCAATATAAGAGAAAGAGCACAGGTTCTGTAGCAGAAATGTGTTTTTCTTTTCTGTCTTGTCAGATTTATCTAATAAAGTGGCAGTGGTGGCGCAACAGGTTAAGCCCCTGACTACTGATCAGAAGGTCACCACTGCGGCTACTGTTGGGCCCCTGAGCAAGGCCCTTAACCCCTGACTGCTCCCCGGGCGCTGCACCGTGCAGCCCACTGCTCCTGCTAGGTATAGTAGGATGGGTAAAATGCAGAAAATGAATTTCCCCAAGGGGATTAATAAAGGTTAAATTAGTATTATTATTACTAATAACTCCACTTTAGAAACACTGAACTCAAGGAATCTGATCAGAATCATTTGAAATAAACACACTGGAGATACGTGGCTGTAAAAACTGCTCCGAATCATGTGGATAAATAAATTCAGTGCATTAAAAATTAAGATGACTCAGCCTTGTAGCGTTTAAGACAAAGAATTAGGATCCACATCAATTTTGCACAAACTATTGCAGGCCTGCTTTGTCTAAATAGATGTAGATAAGATGGACATTATCAGGAATATCAGCATTCATCAGTTCTTAAGGTTTGATACGCGTTTCCATTTGATCTATCGAGCCCTCAAAACCACAAATTAACCCCAGAGGACTTTATCTTCTGCTCAGCAAACGCACCTTCTGCACTTCCACTCTCGCCTCAGATAACGTATCGAGAGGAGGCTGTGGATGCACGATGAAAGTGTTTGTGTGTGCAGCAGCAGATAAAGACACAGATAGAGTGTGTGTGTGTTTATAGAGCGAGGGATAAAGGGATCAGTGCACAAGGTGTCATCTGTGTCTCTCCTAAGTTCATTATGTGCTCAGACTCTTGGAGATCAGTGGGGGAGGAGGAGGAACACACTGACATTACTTCTGGTTTTACCATGAAACTCTGCAGGGCGTTTAAAGCTGCAGCACAAACAGTGAAAACTACATGTACAGTCGGTGTACAAGCAACTGGATTGCGTGTTCAGTCTCCAAACTAACACCACTAAACCACACTAAACTTGTGATATTCACATGCATGGTGAAGCTTTCCATATGGGCCAACTTCCTCAGGAAGTTGCACAAACTGTCTTTGCACATTGTGACACCCTGTAGTTCAGAACCCTTCTATCGATTCCTGCCATCTGAATATCCTCTCTTGAAAATCTAGTTTAACCACATCTGGAGGCAGAATCACATCAGATCTTCCTCCTGTTAGCCTCGAGGACATCCCAATTGTCTGCGTGAACCTGTTTAATCTCTTGTGTTGTTCGGCACGTTTTCAGCGGCATCTCCTTTCTCCTGCTCTCGTCCTGTTCTTGGCTGACAGACAATCCCTGCTTTACCCAGGTTCTTAGCTAACTCAGAGAGCACGAGTTCTGCAGCCTGACTGCTGCCACGAGGCCGATGGACTGATAAGACATCGACAGTATTGTGGCACTGACTTCAGGGATTAGTGAGGAGAAGATGTTTGATTTCTTACATGTCTGAGGTGGAGCAGGACTTGGGGAAACAGGCAGAAAAGAAGTTACCTTTGTGCACAACAACAGGTTTTAATAAGAGCTGCATCATGTGGGCGTTTCAGCAGCACCTCGGAAGACTTTGTGGCATCAGTGCTGTTTGATGTTCAAAAGAGGAAGCCGGCATTATGACCAACAAACTAACTCTGCAAGTCATGCAGAGAAAAAAAAACCCTCAGCTGCGGTAGCATTTGAAAGATCAAGCCGATAATTCATGAAAGACAGTCCTCTTTTGTGACTTCATGCTAATTATGTGCCCTGAAGGCAGCAGCAGCTGGGTGTGTGCAGGTTGTTCAATCAAAGAAAAACATCTAGCCATGCCAATCACCCAACAAACTACACCGGTGAAGTAAAGTAAGAAGATATAATCTAATGACAAGATAGGAGGATGGGCCTGTTCTTCCTGTTGGTGTCACATATTATTACCAATTCCTTGGAAATAAAGGAAACATGAAACCCTCCAATCAGACTTGTCACAGGGGTTAAGGGTTTGAGTCTAAAGTGATGCTTACAGAGATTTTAAACTGGATGATTACTGGTTATACTGGTGCAGAGGGGTGAAAGAGTAAATTATCAGTCTGAACTGAGCCAAACGTCCTGGTTTAAATTGTTTTTGACACACAATATTCAGTGATAATGGAGCATGCGCAGCTTTAAAGGGCTCCTGTGTGTCACCTGAGCTTCTCGTCAGGTGTGACTTATTCCTCATCATGAAGAGGTTAATTAAATAAAAGCAGAGTGTTTTTAAACGATTTAAAGTGAGTTCATAATCTGCTGGAGTACAAGTTAACACCGCTGAGAGAGAAAACAGAGGGAGAACACACCTGGTTTTCAGCTGCAGGCACTGTAGGTGAAGCTCCTCCTGTGTCCGTGTTTGCAGCAGCTCAGTTCTGCTCGACGACACTTTGTTCACAAACCAGCTGCTGCTCAGGAAGAAACACAAAAACCAAACTGTCCGCTCCTGGTTCTGGTTCTGTGTGCAGAGGCTCCGCTCCGTAGGTCCAGCTGCTCAGGTGAGGCTCGGTGAGGATGGACGCTCAGCACCTTTTGATCCGCCCTGTTTTATTTTTCGCAGGTAAGTTAAAGGCTCCGCCCCCTTCCGCCCCCCCTCCTACCGCCGTGGATGCTGCGTTCAAGTGCAACACGGAAAAAACCTGCAGTCCATATGCAAAAAGCTGGACCCTGAATACAAGCAGATGCGCTGTGTTGTTGTTTTTTGTTTTTTACAACGTGTGTGCAATGTTTAAAAAAAAAAAAAAAACATGGTTTAAAGATATTGTAAACTTCAAAAAATTTTAAAAAAATAAATTAAAAATAGCTGCAAATATCTGTAAAATAATGATTTAAATACAGTACAACAGTGCAATTAGATTGTGGTCAGGTGAAACAAGCAAGACTCACATGTGGCTCTACTTTTCAGTGTTTTCTGACATGATGTGATTAAATACCAATATAATAAACAAGTTTGTTGATAATGACAAAACATAGCTTACATTTTTTAGATATATTATGTGATATATGTGGACAACCAGTGCACACTTTTGTACAGCAGCTTCTTGAAAATAGGACTTGCATTTTGTTATATCTGATAAAAGCCATTGAATACTTTTATTCTAGCAGTTGTTAAAAACGATGAAAGGATCAAAGATTATTGCTGTATGATGGTAACATTGGAGGTAACTGTGTGGGAATGCAGAGCCTCGTCTGTACCTGCAACAGAAGAAGGGGTGTGGCACTGCTGATGTGTCCAAGGTGGAAATATGACACAAAGCACACAAATGGATCCTCAGAGGGGGATCAAATGTAGACCAACATGTTAGAAACACAGAGACTGTGTGTTCATATATTTATATTTTAACTGTTTTAGTGACAACTCAGTGAGTCCAGTCTTGGTGCAAACATGTAAACTACAGAGGGTCTTTGCACTGCGTTTTCTGGTTAAAAACTAACTAATGTCCAACTTATACTTAACTGAAAACAAAACTATAAATGAAGCTAAAAGAAAAAGTCATGATCTCTTTGTTACTTCACCACATCCCAAACAAGGTGAAAGCCCTACCTGCACTTTGTCTCTCCTCCACCAATGAGCTTTGGCTTTAATTTCCTGCCTTATATGGTCAAAGAGAGCAGACAGAAAGAAACAGATTTCCAGAAAGAGTCAGAGCTGCAGAGGAGGAGGGAGGCGGCGTCTATTGTTTAGGTTTTTTTTTTTGCCTGTGGTGTAAAGTTTCTTTTCGAGGCCTGTCATTACTCCGAGCCCAGGTCTTCTTGTTGTCTCATTGGTCACACATCAAAGATGAGCAGATAGAAATCTTGAGGCAGCAAGTTGCAGCATGAACCAGACAGATACACTGTAGGTACATACTATATGCCTTTGGACATGTTTTTACTGCAGGAAATACAATAAAACAAGCTTTAAATTGATGTTATATTAATGGTTTCAAAGAGGTAACAGATTAGCCGAGTCAGTAAGAACAACAACAAACATGACAGATGCACATAAGCATTAACAGGTCCTGTTACGCAGAAGCCTCTGCTGTAGCTGCCCTCAATAAAGTTCCTCAATTTTTTTTATATCTCAACTGTTTTTTTTTTAAGTGTTACTATTTTAATTTACCTTAATTGCTTTGCTGCTTAGTTTGATGTTTAACACAGTGACTAGATTTTCCAATAATGTACTGTATTTATGTAGCGTTGCCATCGTAAAAGACATTAGCTGTAACTATAGCTGTAAATTATAACATTTTCTTCTTTTGAATTATATAAATTGCCGACAGAGCCGGCCCTACTCAATGTGGCGCCTTACGCGAAATTTTGAACGGCACCCCCCCTGTTAGAGATTCACATGCTATAACAAGTGGCATGGATGATAAACACTTGAGTCAGACACTCGGCCACATCCACTTCATTGATCAATGGCAGGTAGTTACTCTTCTCACTCAGGGTACCAAAAACGTTCATCACCCTGAACTCCCAATCTCCCATGGTGCATTGCAGCACGACGGTTCAGTCCTGTGATTGGCTCTGTGATCGCTGCAATACGGTTACAAAAGAAATCCAATAGCATTGTTTAGTAATAATAATTGCCCATTGCTTTACATTTGAATCAATGTGAGCTTTTCCATTTTAAGAGTTAATAGTAATAACTAGTTTTAATATTGTAGCGATAGCAAGTATGGGACTGTTGTGCTGCAATGCATTATGGGAATTCAGGGTTATTAATGTTGTCAGCATCATGAGTGTGGAGTGTAGTGGGGTTTATGGCTACCTGCCACTGGTCTACATTTGTGTGAATAATTGCAATGGTGTTGGTAAGTGTCAACACTATTAAAACTTTATTGGGGAGGTGTTCGAAGAAACCTTCACCTGTAACTCTGTTGATACACTACACTTTCACTCTGTTAATTTTGTAGACATTAAATGTGAATAACAGTTTTGCAGCGCTACCTGGCACAATATAATCATAATTAAGGAGTACCTCCTGGGGCGCCATGGTCTCCAAGGAGCGCCCCAATATTTTCCCAAATTTTGGCGCCCCCTGGCTACGGTGCCTCTTAGCATTTGCCTATACTGCCTATTGGAAGGGCCGGCCCTGATTGCCGACATGTAGCATAAATTACGACACGTCTTTAATCTTTATATTACAGAATGTAACTCTACCAACTCTGTTTATCATTATATAAAAATGGATATACTGCTAAAATGCTTAAAACAGGGCGCCCCAATAGCCTAACGGTTATGTCACGTGACCCAAGTGCTAAGGCGTAACGGCTGTCCCGGGTTCGATTCCGACCTCGGGCGTTTACCTTATGTCCTTCCACACTCTCCCGTTTCCGACTCTGTCCACTATCCTATCTAATAAAGGCATAAAAGGCCAAAAATAAAAATCTAAAAAAATAAAAAATAAATGCTTAAAACAACATTTTTATGGATTGGGAACATTTAATCAAAGGCAGCAATCTACGACAGATTGTAGGCTATTAAATATATTCAAGAAACCACGGAAAAATAACATAATTTAATGTTTTTTAAAAATCACTGAAAAGTGAGAAGTAATACTTAGCTGCCTAAATAAAGTTGCTGATCTAAACAGTGCTGTCTGAACTGTTCTGCAAAAAGTGTTTGTTCAATTTAGATTAGATTAGATTAGATATAACTTTATTGATCCCATTGGATGGTTTCCTCAGGGAAATTGAGGTTCCAGCAGTACAGCACCAACAATAGACAGACAGTGAAGACAAACAGGTCGAAAAAATATAAAAACAAAAACAAGTGCAAATAACAATAGTACTAATAAAGTAAAGTAAATAATAACAACAACAGAAATAGACATATTGCACATGAGTGTGTGTAGATTGCACATTTTACAGGAGTAATATGGTGGAGTTAGGGTATTGTGTGCTCAGTGTCTATGGTCCATGGTCCATGGTCCTCCTCCCCATCTCCTCTCCCCCTACCACCAAGTGCAGAGTTGGAATTTATACTGTTAATTTTCACAGTGACCTGCAGGTTATGGTCATTGTCTTATTGTGGCCTCAGAATTTACAGTATATAACCATATGTTTATATATTGTCCAAGTTAAAGTAAAGCAATATCTTCCTTAAACTACATGTAATTTCAATTAAGCCCCAACAACCAGATAGTCTAATTTCTGATTAGGAGAGCAATTAGTGTCTAATGAGTTTTGAGTCACTATGTTGAGAATTATGTTTTCTTCCTCACTGAAAAATCCATATTTATTTCAAACGTTTAAGGAGACAATTCCTACTTAAGTGAAAAGCCTCCATGTTGAACGCAGGAGCCTTCAACTTTCCACAGCGTTAAGTTGAATACCAAACCACAAAAACATAGTTGTACATAATCTGAGGTTTAAAGTGAGCACAGAGACACTTTCCACCTTCAGCAGATAAACTTTTAAAAACCTTCTTGTGCCAAACTCTGCTCTGTTAACAAGAGAAAATCATTTAAGGGTTAATAGATGTCACCTGAATGCACCCTAAAACTACAGCAAATGTCTCTGACATCTTGAAAATTCAAACTATGTCCGTCTGTAAAGTTTCTGTCCAGAGGTTACTGTCTGTGTCTTCACTCAGTCGTGATCCTGTCGGTTCATTTTCGCCGCCACAGGGCACAGTCTGCTGTTACAACACCTCACTTATAATGCAGCTTCCTGCTTCTCTCTTCAGGACGAAGAAACAGTCTAACACACCCTCAGTGAAAGATGATCATAGCACACACACCAACTGTAGTTGAAAAAATGCTTCAGCTTAGTCAAAATCTACACAATCTGCTGTTGTGTAAGTGTTCAGCTTGAAGCAACACCAGAGTCATGTCACATCATGTCCTGCTGTGGTAAATTTCACTAAGAGGGAAAGTGCAGCCGAACAGAGGGACAAGACTGACTGTGCTTCACGCAAAGAGCCCAGATTTTACCTTCAGTGGAGACATTTTAGACGAATATGTGCTAAATAAGTCTAGTCTGTCTAGTCTATTGGAAGGAAGCAGCTCCAAGATTCCTTGTACAAAAATCCAATAAAAGTCTTCAAGTTATTTTTAAAGCAAAATGAATTCTGGAAACAACTGATATAAAATGCGTTGTTATTGGGGGGATTTGTCTGTTCCTCTGTGGCACAGTTACATCAGACTGAAGGCATCTGTCCCAGGTTTAAAAAACTGAATGAAAAGTGCTCCCCACTGTGGACAAAACTGGAATTACAAGATAAAATATTACAGTTTCTATAAAATGATTCACGCTTTTATTACTGTTCAACATTGACTCATGGTCAATTTTATTTGGCTTTTATTGACAAGTATTTACTTTTAAAAAGACTCTTTCATGTCAAAATGAAAGCAGATTTATAAAAAGTAATGTCAATTAATTTTAAAATGTAAAAAAAATGAATGCATAAGTCTGATTGCAGTGAGTGTGTCTCAAGTGATTGTAGAATAAAGACACTTGTATCTGGAGGGTCCAGTCACTCGATTCTCCTGGCTATAACTACACAGGTAAGATAAAAAAATAAAAATAAAAATAAAAAAAACGCTCCAAGCAACTCCATGAAAATATTATTAAAAGCATAAGTCAGAAAAACTGAAGTCATAGAATATCTCTTTGAGTACAGTTAAATCCATCATTAAAAAATTGAACAAAAATGGTGCATGGTGGTGGCAGCATCATGATCTGGGAATGCTTCTTGGCTGCAGGTCCTGAAAGGCCGGTAAAGGTAGACGGTGCAGCAAAGTACAGGGAAATCGTGGAAGACAACCTGATGCAGTCTGCAAGAGAACTGTGACTTTGAATTTGTTTTCAAGTAAGACAATTATCCAAAGCATACAGCCAAACCTACACAGAAATGGTAGAAAGACAACAAGGTGAATGTTCTGGAGCAGGGGTGGGTACTCCAGGGGTGGGTACTCCTGTCCATCAAGCTCTGCAGAAGCCTGATAACGATCCTGATCATTTGAATCAGGTGTGTTGGAAGAGGGAAACATCTAAAACATGCAGGATAGTGGCCCTCGAGGACCAGGAGTACCCACCCCTGTTCTGGAGTGACCGAGTCAGAGAACAGAACTCGATCCAATTTGACGACTTCTGGATGGACTTAAAAAGGGCTGTTCACTCATCCCTGTGCAACCCGACAGAGCTTGAGCAGTTTTGCATAGAACAGTTACAAGGGTCTGACAAAAATCATCAGGCTTCGCTGTCCACTCAGAAGGAATTTAATCCAAATAAGTGAAAGTTAATAAACATTTGTTCTTGGGAAAGTAAAGTTCCTGAACAGCACATAGAAGCTAGTGCTCTACCTCTGCAAAAAATATTTTAAAACTTTATGCACGGGTTGCATAAAAAAAAAAAAAGTAATCTATATTATTTGTATTGTCAGTATTCTCTGTAACATGTAAGAACTGAACATCAAACAGAATGCAGTAAAGCACAGTGCACTCTGTGGTAGAGATGAAAATGTAACATTTATTTCAGACAAGATCAATAATCTAACCTTTATTGATCCCCTTGGGGAAATTCCTTCTCTGCATTTGACCCATCCTATTCAAAGTTAACCTTAATTATACAGTGGTATGAAAAAGTTTGGGCACCCCTGACAATTTCCATTATTTTCATTTATAAATCATTGGGTGTTTGGATCAGCAACTTCATTTTGATCTATCAAAAAAACTGAGGGACACAGTAATATTTCAGAAGTGAAACTAGG
>OMNN01044713.1:0-16449 GCA_900302755.1 Chromis chromis
TTCTCTCATCCCACCATTTCTAACCCGTCCTTTCTGGATCAATGCCTCTCACACACACACACACACACACACACACACACACACACACACACACACACACACACACACACACACACACACACACACACGCACACACAAAGTATTCTTCATTCTGCTCACATCTTTCCAAAACCATCATCGCTTCATATCCATCCCTCCCACTATGAGTGATTTCAGCATCTGGTGGATCAATCACCTCTCTGTTTATTGCAAACAGTGTCTTTTTTTACCTAGTTTTAACGCAGTGCGAGGAAAAAAAAACAAAAAACAACAAAAAACAGAGTGAGATTTGTGATCTTACCATATGTTTCACTGCAAATGTGCAAGCTATATAGCCCAGCAGGATGTCATTGAATGTTTTTTTTGTTGTTGCCACAAATTCTATTTTGGCTTAATCTTGCTTTGTAAGGCTTTCATGTTGGGATACCGCTGTGAGCTTTGCGGGGAAACGTACAGCATGACTTTTAGTGCTGGATAATGTATGTATCCATTTCCCTTTTGGTGAGTAACAACATGTAGATACAGATGTTAGCATAGACACTCCTCTACTTGATATGGAATCCAAGTTTCCTCCCACTCTGCATGGATTTATATTTTAATAGCTTTGTTTGTGTTCACTTTTCACCAGGCGATAGATTTCATTTTTAGGAACAAATATAGGCATATACATGCTTATGTACTTTCACACACAGAAACATCCACCAGCCCACTCTTTCACCTTTCCTCCCACTCAGTTTCATTTATTTCTCTGATATGCGTTAATAGTAAAATCAGATATTGATTGCCTTAGCTACTCTTTGCACATTTGCCTGTATGCCCACGGGTAACAATGAGCTGTAGGAGACACTGACAGTTTGCGTTTTTCAAAGAGAAATGGAGGAATATATGTATTGATCGAGTTTTACTTTGTTTGTTTTTTTATCATAGCAGAGCCTAATTCCTCTACAGGACTGCAAGACTTTGAAGATGAGGCACACACTGGCTAACTTGCCATGGTTTCACAGATGATTGATTGTAGAGGAGTTGGTTGTCTTATGCATTTTGGACAGTGTGTTACATATGATTCGTGCAATTTCCTTCTGCTGTGCTGGAATAGTGTATTGATCCGTATTACCTGCTCGTAGTCATCCAAGAACAAAAGCTCATGCTGGTTCCATTGACTGGAGATCAATGATGTTGCTTAGTCATATGAATTACTGGCTTAAAATCAATATAACTGACATATAGTCATTATTTTAGGCTGGGAAATTACCATGAAGGGTGGCACTTGGTGGAATTTACATGATGATGCAGTTCTTTCCTTTGTTAGTCTTGTCAATAATACTCACTGATATCTGTGATTTGGTTTATTATTGTAATTCTTTTTTTCCCCACAGTAAAATGGTCGCTATTTCCCTGCTTTTTTTTCATTTGCAGTGTCATGCTTTGGCTGTTGTTGGAATGCAGAAGGACTGTGTGACTAGTGTGTGTATGTACAACCCTTTTTGTGTGCATGCTATGACTGCACTATTTTGTTCTGAGTCAGATCCTGTGAATAGCTCTGCTAATTTTTCCATTTATCCCTGACTCTGCATTTACAAATCGGCCCTGTCACATCCTATTCATCAGTTCGCGGCCTTTTATTTATTCAGCATCCTCCCTTCTCTTTCTTTTATCACATTTTCTCTGTTTTTCTGATCCTCTTTGAGCCGGTTCAGTTGGGCTATTTGCATCCGGACCTACAGCGTAGTTCCATAAAAAAACTGTAACTGTGCGGGTTGTGTTTCTGTCTTCATATTCCCTTTCCTTTTTTTCTTCTGTGTCCCTTTATGACCTGACCTCCTTCATATTTAAAGTCAGTTAGCTTATTTTGCTTGTCCATAATACATTGGAATATTTGGTCTCCATTTGCTTACATTAAGTGAGACCACAGGAACGACAAGCCTTGGAAACAGTTGTAGCTCAGACACGCGTGACGACGCACACCGGAGCCCTTTGCATGTAAAATCACAGATGAATATTTATAATTCCTTCCATCTGTTCAATGAATAATCATAAGCAGCATAATTGATTCTGACAGTGGACCTGGTAGAGCAGCCAATCACAGCACACTTTGACTTCAAGTGCCACAGTCAAAAACATCTTTAACAAGATGAGTGGACCAAAGCCACTGCTGTGGCCCAGATTCGTGGCTTTTGTTCCTTCCTGCCATCATGAAGTTGAATATTCTTATCCCTTGCCATCTTAGTGGCTGCACACTCTGGATCTTCAATATCATTCAATTTAGAGTGCTCACTGCGGGCTGGGAATTCATTGGAACTGTATGAATCACAGCATGTCTGTCTTTTCTGTCCCATCCGTCCTCCATTAGTCTGGGTTAGGATAGGGCTCAGTGGATTGATGAATGGAGGAAGCGTCTGGCAGGGCATTTCCTTTACTACTCTTTTTAGCTATAGCACGGAAGCTTTGCCAAACTGCCTTTCAACTGGTCCAATGGTTTATTGCTGCTTAACTCCGAATGTGTGTGCTCCTGTGTGTATATGTGTACATTCAAGCACACGTACTGAAACACATAATAAATCTGCGGTGGTGTTTTGAGTGTTTTCTTTTTAGAGACTCGCTGCCTCTATGTGCTGGAAGACTGTTTCTGTCTATGAATAGAGAGTCTGAGAGGGAAAGACGGCTTCCTGCCATAGAAAACCCTGCGACAGCACAATGTATATGGCTCAGCTTTCACTGCCCCGGGCTTCATTTGAATTGACTCATACGTTTGTTTACTCACATTTAACTGCAGCAAATAGCAATGTCTGGCTGGTCTATGTGGTGTACCGTATCAGCTTTTTTATTACCCAGCTTCTTCTTTGGTAGGAATAGAGTTCCTCATATTTATCTTTGAAAGTGATATATATATCACTTTCTATGTCTGTCTTCAAGGTGAATGCCATAGACAGGACATTTGACTCTACACAGGATCTGAGGATACCCACTGTGCTCCTTCATAGGAAGATAAGCTTCTTTATTAAACTTGATTAAAAGTGTTATTTAGGTCCAGTTTGGTTGTTTCACAGCCTTGAACTCACATTTTCAAAAAAGGAAACTTTTCAAGCATCACCAGCCTGTTCAGTTTATAGCATAGTGGTTAATACTATAATGTAGTGCAACAACATATCATAAGAAAATTGATAAAGTAATTAAAATTTTACTGCAATATCTATATAAAGTTTGCTAACCTTAGCTATCAATAGTCACCATAAGCTACTAGACCAAGTAAGGTTGCATCAAATCCCCCGAGGGCACTGGATTCACACTCTAACCTGACAGGCTGACATGTCACCAAAATGTGATTTTTATTTTTTTTTTTGCAGTCTTGTGCACTTGGTCATTGTGAAGCTAAATGAACCAAATAAATAAATGGAAGTTTTCCACTACGGCTCAGACAAGACTTCTTAAATCTGAGAAGTCCTCAACTGCCCTTTCTCCTTTCACTCTGAAATGTCAAGGCATGGACACAGGGGACTTCTGGGGTGTCCTGTGGTAATACTTTGGGTTGAGGGGTGGAACCTCTGTGAATCGGACTTGTTCCGGCCCATCTCATTGATGCTTGATCACATTGGGATCTGGGAATTTTGGAGGCTGGATCAAGCCTCGCACTCTCTGTTGTGTTCCTGAGCAGTTTTTGCAGTGTGACAAGGTGCAATGTCCTGCTTTAGGAGGCCATTGCCAGTGGGGAAGTGCTTGGTTTAGGCGTGTGGTATGAGTCAAAATAACATCCCCATAAATGCCAGGATCCAAGATTTTTCAGCAGAGCATTGCGTACTAACGAGATGATCAATATTATTCACTTCACCTGTCAGTGATTTTAATTTTGCCGCTGATCGGTGTACACAACTGTGCTGGTGTAGTGTAAGCAACAACATGCGCTTTTCTGAATATGCTCTCTTCTGAGCCCCAGCTTTCTCACGCCCTCGACTTTATGGTCTTAAATGAGTGGCTCATTGACTTTTGCAGGTATACCTGCATTTCACAATCTCCCACTTATCCAGTAATCTGCCCGCCACTGGTGAAAACGTTTTATAATTGGCATATGGCTGCACAAGTTTGAGTATGTATGCATGTGTGTTATAGTGTGTCCATGTCACAACTAATCCTGGGGGTAGATCGCAGCTGTGAGAGATTTTAATTGACTTCAGGGGGCTTGGAGAGTAGATTAGTATATGTGTACGTTTGTGTGTGCGTGTATTTGCGTGTCTCTGAATAGGCACATTTATGGGGCGTTAACATAGCTATTAATGTCACAGCTGGGGGGAAACATTAGTGTGGTAAATGGAATTTGTATACTTCTGTGCACACACATACACTTCTGTTTATGTTTATGCATGTGTACATGTGGGCGTGTGTTGAGCGGATAAGAGTTGGGGCGATGTGAAATGTCACACCTCATGGTTTTGATGTGGCACATGCACCCTCTCCCACTTTAAGCCCTAAACATCTCCTGGGCATCCAATCAGCTGTGAGTGGGTGAAGCGTGGGTGTTAAGGCTTATGGGAAATGCGGTGGCCTTCAAGGAAGGCGCCTGAGCCAGCTAGTCTTTTCCACCTGGGAACACCGAGGTCTTATTACTGATTCATGATCCCCGACCACCCAAAACACAGTTTACACACCTGAAATTCGCCGTAAATCAGATCAGAATTTAAACCGCCGTTTCCATTTTATGACTGATAATATACAAGTGTGATGGCTGTCACAGTTTATACGGCAACAAGTCGGAGGGAAGAGAAATAAATAGAAAATAGGTCAGTCTGTGAAGGCGTTCACTACATGAGAGAGATGGGGATTGCACACAAACAGACATGCAAACACTTTCACACGTAAACACACAGTCCAGCTGTTACGTTTCTGAGGTAGATGTACTCTCTTCTACCTCTCATCTGACCTGAAATAAAATGACCCTAATGTGCCCCCTTGTCTCTTTAATGTGGTCATCCAATCGTCTTTGAGCATGTTAAGTAAATACACAAGTATTTGTGTATTTGCTTATGCACACGACTGTAGGAATATGTGAGCACAGATCTCAAGCTGGTATAAATAGTTCAGCATTGTTACCTTTAGAGGTATAGGCAAAAATGATTCTTCAAGATTTATTAGAATAAGTGTGGATAAGGGTGATAAAAATGTGTATCTTTGAAACTAATTAAACTTGTCAGGTGTCGTTTGAAAGACAAAGTACCTTAATCCTTGAATCAATTAATCAATGCTGCACATATAATGGTATTTAACACTCGAAGCTAGTTAGACTAAGTATTAAGATAACAGTGCTATATTCATAGAATATTCTGTAAATGTTACTTCAGTTATACAGTGGAAATTACAACAAAAACTATAGTCCCTGCAGAAAATGTGAAAATGTGAAAAAAGCATATCTTACTATGAGGAATTCTGCAATGAGTTGGCGAATTTACATCACGAGCAGCGGCACACATGCCTCAAACATGATTTTGTTGCTAACTGCAGAGGATTTGCTTCCAAAAAGAATGTCTAATGCAGCACCACTGCTTAACCACATATTCAGCTATCGAGTAGCTCCACTAACTGTAAGATATAATCGCCTAAATATCTGATTCATCCTGCAGGAAAAGGAAAAAAAAAGTTTTTACAACTTTCGAAGAGTGGAGGTCAGAGGTGCAGTTAGTCACTGTCCAGCGGAGTTATGGGCAAAAAAAACTCACGGCAAAGGTTGAAGAGAGCAAAGGGTGCTGCCATTCAAACAGCAGTTGGACCCCGTACAGTTTGCACTGAGATGAAGTTAGTTTAAAGTTTGGTATTGAACAGATGGACTCAGCTATGGTCAATACTGCAAGTCCGTTTGCATCAATTACTCAGATCAGAGAATTATTCTTAAGAAGAGCACAAAGCCCAGGCTACAACTTTCTGTCCTTTCCAAATGTTCCTGTATTTCCACTATGTTTAGACACAATATTGGAGCCGACTACATACATTTGACCACATCGACTACAACTCAGATGAACTTTTAGTAACAGTGCTCACACTGTAGTTCCGTAGACTAGCTCAGTAGCTATTTAGCTATTTATGTAGCTAGATAGAGAGATATTTGTATTATTTACTCTCATGTTGTTACTTTAACATGCCAAACGATCATCTGTGTAAAACGATAATATGGTGAAGTCATATTCAGGTCATGTTTTCTATTTGCCCACAGTGTTTTGTGGATTACTACATTTACAATGCATGGATACCACAATTTTCAATGCTGTAAACGCCACATATGAAAATGTGTGCATTATCGTGGTGGAGTAGTCTCAGAAACAGATGTCTTAAAATCTGGTCCATGGGCTGTAAATAAAGATAGAGGAACTGTCCGTTATGTCACCCATAGTTTTTCTGAAGCAGTGTAGAAGCTCAGTGTTGTGGCGAAAAGGGAAAAAATGCTCTGGGAATCCAATAACAATAATCTAGGGCAGTAGTAAGTCCAGGATGCAGTGATGGTGCTCCAGCAGAATAGCGGAAAATTGTTTTAGTGGAATGTTTGTGTAGAAAGAGACAAACACTAAAACTATTAAATACTAGATCACCAAAAGAATCAGGCAGACCTGCTGTATTGCATGATCTAAATCTTCAGTAAAATGAAATTTTCAGCATGTAAATTACTGCAGATAGTGGAAGGAGAAAACTATGTTTAATGTCTTCTACTTAAAGCCCACAAGAGGTGAGTCCGACTAGCAACAGGCTAATCCAAAATTGAGCAAGGAGGTTGAATGTGAGTGGAGCTGAGGAAGGCCAAGCAAATGTCTCTGTGCTATGGATTGCCTTATGACGGTAAACACCTGTCAGTCAGCAGCCATGCTCTTATTTATGCATAACTTTAAGCCTTAATACAGTTTAAATGGGTGAGTTAACTAAAAATTCAACCCGATGCAGTTATCATGAAGAGGGAAGTTAGCTATAGAGACCAAAACCATTTTTGTACCAGGCTGTAAACATGTTTATTTCTGCTGTAAAGTTGGGCACTTTAACATAGGTGTCTATGGGGATTGACTTGCTTTTGGAGCCAGCCTCAAGTGGCCATTTGAGGAACTGCAATTCATTTTTCAGTCCTTGATGTTACTGTCTGGTCACATAAAACCAAACAGTCCACAAGGTTAGATACCCCAATAAGCAACAATGCAAAAATATGTATTATTATTATTATTATTATTAATTTTTTTATTTATTATTTTCATAATATTGATGAATCCATTCCTTAGTTAATCACTAAAGTGGTTGAGCTGTTTTTTGTACAACACTAAAATGTGCACTGGGGCCGGAAAATCAGTAGCATTACATCACAGTTTCCACAGCAGAGGCCCTGCTCCCAGTGGCCAAACTACCATTCTGCTTATTAAAAACCAAGCTGACATGAAGGTGAAGTACAGAAAGCTTCTGCTGTCCTCAGAGGTGAGCCGAGCACAGGAAAGACTGAAAGAGAAAGCAAGAAGAGAGGCGAGGGAAGAGTGAACTTGACAGTTGGCGCTCAGAGAGCATTTTCTCCCGACAGGTCCCACCTTACCTGGGTCAAAGGCAGGAATTGAGATGAAAAGGAGAGAAAAAGGAGTCGAAATGTGGGAATGGAACATGATGAAGAAGAAGGGGGTGGGGGGAGGACATAAAAGCTACAGTGGGCGGTTATGTGTTACACCTTTATCTCTCATTGTGAAATAAAGTCTGCATTTTGCTTAAGAACAAGTATAAAAAAAAATAAAAAAAAATAGAAATAATAATAACTCAGCTTGATCTTATCCCTCTAAGCTGTTGGTTTTTCATTTTGTACCAACTAATATCACATGGCCCCGATAAAATGCATTTTCCATTTGGTGGGTGTGCTGCACCAGTGAAATGTAATCCTCTCACACAATAACACATTTATTCAATCCACAGCTAGTGGATCCGTTGACATTTTTACTCTCATAAGCTCCTTCTTTCTTGCTGTGTCTCATTCTCCTGGCCACTGTCCTTCCTACAATCCCTTATCTTCAGTTATTATCTGCATGCTGTGTTTACCCATATGGGTGAATGAGTCACCCGTTACTGGTTATCTCATCTGTTACATGAGAAAATCTTATACATATGTGCTAGTACACATGCACAAGCTCAAGAACAGCAGTAGAGAGCTTCATGGAATGGGTTTCCATGGCCGAGCAGCTGCATCCAAGCCTTACATCACCAAGTGCAATGCAAAGCGTGGGATGCAGTGGTGTAAAGCACGCTGCCACTGGACTCTAGAGCAGTGGAGACGTGTTCTCTGGAGTGACGAATCAAGCTTCTCTGTCTGGCAATCTGATGGACGAGTCTGGGTTTGGCTGCTGCCAGGAGAACAGTACTTGCCTGACTGCATTGTGCCAAGTGTAAAGTTTGGTGGAGGGGGGATTATGGTGTGGGCTTGTTTTTCAGGTGTTGGGCTTGGCCCCTTAGTTCCGGTGAAAGGAACTCTTAATGCTTCAGCATACCAAAACATTTTGGACAATATCATGCTCCCAACTTTGTGGGAACATTTTGGGGATGGCCCCTTCCTGTTCCAACATGACTGCGCACCAGTGCACAAAGCAAGGTCAATAAAGACATGGATGAGCCAGTTTGGTGTGGAGGAACTTGACTTGCCTGCACAGAGTCCTGACCTCAACCCGATAGAACACCTTTGGGATGAATTAGAGCGGAGACTGAGAGCCAGGCCTTCTTGTCCAACATCAGTGCCTGACCTCACAAATGTGCTTCTGGAAGAATGGTCAAAAATTACCATAAACACACTCCTAAACCTTGTGGAAAGCCTTCCCAGAAGAGTTGAGGCTGTTATAGCTGCAAAGGGTGGGCCAGCTCCATATTAAACTCTACGGATTAAGAATGGGATCTCATTAAAGTTCATGTGCATGTAAGGGCAGACATCCCAATACTTTTGGCAATATAGTGTATATATACATATATAGTATAAAGACTGAGTGACACAGAGTCTCAGTGAATAGGAAGAGGGGGATGAGTGGATGGGTATAGTGTCTTCTCCAGCGTTTACACAAAGGAGAGACAAGGGGATTAAAGGGTTGAGGCAAATAGAGGAAAGGAGGAAGTGAGCAGAAAAGACAAAAGGGAGATGGGGAGGAGAGCCGGACCTTATCAGCATTCACTCATCCTACAGTGGATGAAATTACCCCTCTCTGTCTCGCTATGTCTGCGGTCACTGCTATTGGCTCGGTCTGGGAATTTGCAGTGGTCATAAATCTGTGTACGTATGTACATATGTGTGTGTGAGACGTGAAAAAGAACACGATTGTGCGGGCGCAGGTGGGTGTTTGTGTTTAGATGCCCTGTTGTTAAGATGAAAGGACTTTGTGGACAGAATAAAAATTCACGGAAATGAATCTGCAGCGTGAGGAATGAGCTCTCGTAAATCACGCCGATGTGTGTGTGTGTGTGTGTGTGTGTGAGAGTGTGTGGGACTGGTGTGGTAGTCAGCTAAAACCGAAGCAAGGCCTCAAATACCCTGCTTTACTGAGCTTATACTAAAACAGCATTAGTAACAATTACGTGTGGGCGCCTCTGCGCTCCTGCATCTTCACGGGAGCATTCATGTGTATGTGCAGATTCGTGAGCACGGATTATCCTGCACTGAGACACTAGTTAAAAGAGCCCTCCGGTTGATGAATTCTCTTTAGTGAAAAAGCTGATTTAATTGGGTTGCTCCCCAATCCTTTCACCGATAAGGACTCCTTGATAAAAGATAATTCCCTTCTTTATTCTTAGCTTCATCTTCCTTTCTTGCATGTTGTTCCACATTTTATCTTTAACATCTCTCGATTTCTGTTTTTTCCCACCGATTCCTTCACCTTCACTTTTTACCTCCTCCTCTGCAGTACATATACTCTCCCCCGCTTTCCAGCTTTCTCTTTTTCTCCTTGCCCCTTTAATTTATTTCCTCTGTGTGCTGTGTGTGAAATGCTAAATTAGAAGTCGGGTAAAAAGAGGGCCTTGGAGCAAGAGACATCAATAGCTTCCTTTTAATTCTGAGAACTCCCTCTTTCCCCCCTTCCTCCTTTCTGCCTCTCTATCTATCCCCCTTCCTCTCTCTCTTTTACCCTGCTAATAAAGCCAAATTGGCATGAAAGCTAGTGACCTCTCCCCTCGCCTGCTCTCTTTTCTCTGCTTAAAGAACCATGTCGGGGGAAGAAACGACAATGGCAAAAAAGGCTGATGTCATTTTCCATCGGAAAATGTAGAAGTTCCTTTTATTTTCACCTTTTTTAACTTGGCTTTTATGCCGCCTTTCGTCTAATCTGTTTGCTAGAGGTGCCATTCTTGTGTGCCTGCCCTCTCTCACAAAAGACCTCTGTATTTTCTTTCTTCCCTTTTTTTTCCCTGTCTTTTCTTGGCATTCCCTTGGGGAAAGCGGGTTTGAACATTTCTTTTTTTTAATGTCTGACTCACTAGGTGTGTATTTAATAAGTCTTTCCACCAGCCTTACCTGCCTGCCACTCTGACTGTCCCCTTTTGAAGGAGTTGGCGCACGGCGACCCCGACGTTGGCAGGGCTCTCGTGGAGTTTAGATTTAACAATCACATTCCTTTTTCATCTCTGTGTCTCCCTGACCTTGAGGAGCACTGTTTTTTCTTTTTTCTTTTTACGTCGACTCCCTCTCGCTTTCCATTGCTTTGAACAAAGGAAGAAACTTCTTCAGTTCCTAAAGTTGGAGGGGGCCGTTTTAGAATTCCCGAAGGGCAGGCGAGAGTTGAGCGCACCTGTCATTCGCTTGTCCTCTCTTTTCACAACTTTGGCTATGAATTATAAATGCAGCGTTTCACTGTCTTTATCCATTCCTGGCCATGGAGCATTCTGTGCATAGGTACACTCACACAGCGCATCCCTTTTGGGTTATTCATATAGTGTACATAGCGGCACTTGATCCATAGCTTATTTGCATTTCCTTTGTTCTCTGCCTCTTCTATTGCCCTCCTTTGGCCTTCCCTCTTGTCACACTCTCTATGTTTTTCGCCCTCTCTCTGTCTTGGCATCACACCAAAGAGTGACATAGAGGTGAAAAGTTTTCAACTGGCACCATCAACTTTTCCAAAAAAAAAGCTTGTGTGACCCAGCGTCACTGATACTCCTTTTTCTTTCCACTACGTGTGATTAATATGATGAAAGCTATGATCTCCCTGTCTGATCCCCCTCCCTCTGGTGTTTGCATGCTTGTGCGTGTGCCAGAGTGTTTGCATTCACTCTCTGTGTCTGTGTGAGTACGTCCTGTCCCTCTGGGAGTATTTACACATTAAGTTTGAGCCTGTGATTATTTTGACTTGGTAGCTGTGTTGTACTCAGAAGAGCCGAGGCACTAATATAATTGGCAATTAAATTAAGGAAGCAAGCTTTCCACACACCCCCCGGTGAGTTTGCACAGTGTCTCCTGAAGTGCTCTGCACACATTCACTCAATACTCAGTGAACAGACTCCCTACAGTAATAAAGGTTCCAAAAGTGTTATAACATAAGCGAGCAGAGTGGTATGTCTGTCACCGTCATGCCCTTGCTGTTAGAAAGTTTACACAAGCAACACTTGATCCTGAGCCAAGTACTTCTTTTTTGGTGAACATGTTTGATAGTGTGATGATTTTTTTTTGTTGCATTTTGTTTTATTCATCAAAGTAGATTAAATACCTGAAACATTACAATCTGTAATATTTTTAGTGATGGATATACTAGTGCAACAATCTAATAATACCCCATATTCTACTTGACTATTAGGTATTATACTTATATTCTAAATATACACACTTAAGATATCAGAAATTATATATCATTGTGTAAATTCCACAGGTGTGCAAGGTATATGTACACAATTAGATATATGTCATATCTCCCAATTTAGAAGTTGGCCCCACCTCCAAAGGGTAATAACAGATCATTCATGTTAAAGCCAAGCAGAAAAAAAAGACTTTCTGCAACACAGATTAGGCCTTTACCCTCTTCCAATCTTTGATATTTGTGGGCAATGTTGGATATTGAAATTAAATCATGAAATGCTGACAGGTGGCTGTGAAAAACCATAAATTTTTGTCAGGGTTCACAAGTTAAATAAGTTTAGGAACTACTGGTTTATTCTATAACAAAGCAATATATCTTGTAAGTGGCATATTGTAGTCTATGTAGAACCTTAATTTCACTCTCTAAAATGCCATTTCGGTGTCTGAAAGTAATAATTTTAGAAGGTTTTGTCATTAAAATAATCAATTTCTGCATTAAAATGGTTTAGATGTAACTCTGCACTATTGCCTCCTCTAGAATGTGCAGAACAGAATGTGTCCCTGAATCTCTCCCCACTCACTGCAGCCCAAGCACACCAGCTCACTTATGACTCTGCTCAAACACTGTAAAACTACAGTGATACCCAGAGGCAAGTTGTACTATTGGAGTTATTCAGCCATACATATTCGAGCCAGAAACTAATGCGGAAGAACAATGATGATACAGAAAATACACAGATACCTGTATGCTGACAGGATGGGTACCTTTGGTTTGTTACATATCCAATCCTGGAAGTTTGAATCCTTCATCGGCACACTAGTAGAAATGCTCAGTCATGGTGTCGACTTCTTATTTTGCTCATGATGCGTCTCCCAGCATATAGAAAAAACACCATATGGGATTGTTAATAGGGTGAAAACACTTGGTTTTCACTGGAGGGGGACTTTAATGCAAAAATAAATGTTCCCCTCCAAATGTAGTAGGTGGCAGCAATATAGAGTTGCAAAAAGTAAAAATATGAAACTCTCTTGAATAAATGTACCTAATTACCTTCCTCCACTGAAGGTTTCTAATTAAGGAGGAGTTCGAATAAGTTCACATACTGAGGCAGCGTGCATCGACTTGACGCTGATGACTCCCCCTTTTCCTTCTCACAGGCGCAACATTGAATTAAGGCGTGTGCATTAGTATGTGAAGCACCCCTCTCCTCAACTTTCTAAATTACACTCTGCTCTGCCCATTACCGTGAGCCCAATGGGAGCGAGGTTTGTTTAGCTCTGCTCCAATGGGAGGGGATGTTGTTTGAAGGCCTGCCATTTCAATCAGGGTTGTTGTTCAGCTGTTGTTGTCTTTTGGGGAACCTGGCCAGGCTCGTCGCCAGAGGGACACATGTGCTTCGTCACGCCTGTAATTGGATTTGATTCTGCTTTCTCCATTTTTTTACCCCATGTTTAATTAGGGGGACAGTGTCGCCGCAGACTTTAGGCTAGCACGGTGAAGCACGATGCATGAAGGGAAGTAAAGGACTGACAGGGAGCCCAAATAAAGTCAGGATGCATGGTGATTAGTGATCTGGGAAAAGTGGGCAAAAAGCTAATTAGTATATATGGTTATTTGTCAGTTTACAATTTGCTTGAGTCCGACCCGAGGGGATGGAAGCAGTTGTACGGCGGCTTAAAGTGATTATATTTGAGACCAGTGCTTTCACCTTGTGTGCATGTGAGCGTATCAGTTTTAACGGCAAGACTGAGGGAGGGGAAGGGAGGCGGTGATATGCGTGAGTAGCTGCATCGATTATGACATGGCCTTCCTCTCAGGGGGAACCACGGTCAGGCCATTTGTTTGACAGGAAAAGAGTGGAGGAAGTCTATTAGCGTGGTGCCTTCATGGACTGATGACAGGCAGCTGCGGCGGCCAGGGCCGAACCCGCTGGGACCGACCCCTTTGCCGTCCTCCCCCTTGCTGGTGGCTGAGGCAAAGGGGGGGAAAATAGTGGAGAATGGAACTTACCATGCTCCCAAACCCCATGGGTGCTCTGAAGGTCAAGATCTTACGGTGCTGTATTTTATCTTAAGGAGTGGGGAGGATAGAGTGAGAGGGGTCATAATAATGGCTTTCACCTTCCCCTTTAAGTATGCCGCTGACAGGGAAATAGAAATGGCCTGGTGAGGTGTCAGGATGTTTTTGTGCTCATTTCTTACAAAGTGACAAGTCACCAGTTAAAGGGGAATATATCTTCTGACTATCAAATGCTCACCTTGCCGAAAATAAATAAATAAAGACTGATATTTACTAAGCCAAACATTTGTCAGAGGGGCTCAAAATGTTAAACGTCACCACCATTTTTCAATTTTGCTGGATATTTGCTCAGGCTGAAGATATAAATGAGCCCGACCATTATTCATTTCATTGCTGCGAAGTTGCGCCAAGTAAAACCTGATGTCAGGCTGATTTCACATGTCGTGGGAAACAATGGAACACGTAGAGAAAGCATTCTCTGCTGCTGAGCTTGGAGTATTCCCGGAAGAAAAAGCCACATTCGGTCTGCAAACCTGTATCCATTCATGTGAAAAGAAAAGTTATTTGTAAGGGAATATCAGCGAAATAGATTAATGTTCTTTGCACAACAAAAAGTTTAGTAATTAAATGAGTTATGAAAAATTAATGTGAGATTTTAGTAAGCAACCTCCTTAGGATAGATTATTGCCATAAATACAAAATTAATTACATGACTTTTTACTAGCTGATTCATTCCTAATACCCTGTACTGGACCAGCTGAGAGGAATTAAAACTCAGGAAAAATATTTGATTAATTAAATACGGACAAAGACAATTTTAGCTTTGAGCAATGTAATAAATATCTTCAAAATGTCTTGCCTGCTGTGCACAAGAGGGTTGTCTTTCCAGGAAGAGCTACCTGACACTGGGTGTTTGGACCATCATATGTTAACTCCCCATTAACTATCTACAATTGCATTGCATTAAACTGAAAATAATAAGAGTAACAAACAATTATTTATGGGTTAATTGTGCAAATCAGTGCTTGCAGCGTTTTGAGAAAAACCACAATCAGTCAAGCTGCTTGGTTTCCAAAAATTGCGAAGCAGCTTCCTTCCTGAGTCTGGAGCTTTAGCCTGAAGCTAAAGCGGCATTCGCTCACTGCCTTCACTGTCATAGATCAAATTTGAGAACTGATTCCAACTTGTTTAAATTTCCTCACATGATTGCCCGAGCTCATGCGTATAGCCGTGGACCATGCTTGAGTTAGCAGCACCACTCTTTTTTTTTTTCTTTTGCACAAAATGTAATGCAGCCTTCAAAACTGCCTTGCTATTTTTCCCCCTGCTGTCAGTCTGACATCCCACTGCCCTCCTCGCTGCTACCCACACAACTTGAGTGGCAGTGGTTCGCCCACGGAATTACACTATAATCCAAATCTGCCACTGAATGATCGCAGAACAAGATAATTATGTAAGCTAGGCAGCCATCAGCGCTGAGCAACTGAGCTCTCAATTGTACACTTTTTTGGCAAGTGGAGTGTCGTGAAGTCGCTTTTCTGTGTATTTAGTTTGACTAAAAACTCACTACGGGTGTTTGAAGAGTGGACATTTGTATTTCAATACAAAGAAAGACTGTTGGTAAATGTTGCATTTACGCTGCATTTTCCTTCATGTATTCACATATGAATGGACACGTGAGTGAAATGAGCGACAGATAGGAGAAAGCAGCAAGTTTCTTATTAAGTTTAGTGCCAGCTCAACAACAGTTATTTCCTTGGCTCCCCCATCATTGCCGTTAGTGTTCCATGTGGGCTGCAGGCGCGAGGCCAAAGAAATGAATCCATCCAAAGCCCTTGACTCTCTGAACAACTGTCAGCGACAGAAGTGAGATTGATTTTTGTCCCCGGGGTGCAATTTGAGATTCAAGCATAAACATAGTCATTTTCATTGCACTCCTGAAAGGTTATGTTGCCTGAAACGGAGTGGAATAATGAATGAATCTGAGGACCTTTCTGCAGCTAAATTGCCACGGAGTTGAGCTGTTAAAGAAATGGAGTGACGATTGTAAAGTTTAAGTGACAGAGGAAAGTACAGGTTATTGGTGTGAAGAGAATTTGTTCAGAAAAGGAGTGCTAAATGATACTCGCATGTGCCCAAAGAGAACTGTTTTTCCAAGGTCATTTCGACAAAGATGCCTTTTTTTCCAACATGGCATTAAATATTTGAACTCATGTAACTCTTCTCTGCTGTATTATATAAGGCTTCAGATCAACAGGACACTGTGACTTGTGTAATGAAAGTGCTTCTTTCTGGGGTCTGAGATGTGACAGTGTCCAAGATGTTGTTTGTAAGGGAATGAGTTTCTTTCCAGTGAGACAGACTGAGCCACCATACACAACCATGCAGAACTTGTTACCTGATGAGAATTTTCCTATTTCTCTAGATTTTCAACACCTGAGAGAATTTTAAAGGTGAGCAAAATAAAAAAGGGGAAAGAGGAGATTGATTGAAACTCTGTGTGTGTGTGTGTTTTTTTGAGCTTAGATCTCTGTGTTTGTTTGTGTCTAGACTTTGGGCTGCCCAACTCTTCTGTAGCCGGCCTGTCATAGACTGCTCCGCTCAGCAGTACTGTAATATCTACTCATTCCCT
>OMNN01044733.1:15864-28101 GCA_900302755.1 Chromis chromis
AGCTTAAACAAATTATTGACTATCAAAATAGTTCATTTAAAATGTTCTGGTGATTCATCAATTAACTGACTCCTCACAGTTCTAGTGTTAAACTCTTCAAGCAACTCGACATATGCTGACATCTTGACTCCTAACATGGAAGAAGCTGATATCAAATGTTAATTTAGTGTAGTACCAAAACTAATCACTACCTTTTTATTACTGATAATCTTTTTAAAGTAAAATTGTATCATGTCAAAATGAAATACCAAATGTGTCTCACAACTGCCCCCAGGTTTTCCCAGGGTCCCTACAATGTATTGTATTTTGTTTGTTAAATTAGTTCAATCAATAAGATGGTTGATAATTGATGTCTGATCCAGTTCACTGTAAAGATAAATCAAGTGATCAGTGGCTCACTTCTCTGTCTGGAAAAAACACCAGAAAGTCTTTGAAATATGTGAGATTTCCTGCTAACAGACTAACAAGGATTAGTCAGGGTTATAAGCAACCTTCAAGATCTCACAACACCAAAAACATGAACATTGGAACTTGAAATTAAGAAATTAAAACAGTATACTGTCCTGGAGAAGAAGGCAGGTGTAGCATGAACCAGCAGCGTCATGGCCACAGCGGGCGGAAGTTCTTATTTTACCCCCAGCCTGCCTAGAAATACAGACGGAATCACGTCTTCATTGTTTTTCCTTTCAGATGCTTGGCAGCAAGAGTGCAGTGTGCTGAACAGCCCATGTGCGTGCACACGAGCACATCCAGCCATTCTGCCTTGTGGAGGCTTCCAGGAGACATTGCAGATTCTGTGTTTTATAAACTGAAGATTTGATAGTTGTGGTCAAGTGATTCCACACATAATTGCCTCTACAAATTGTATTTAGATGGACTGTTATGCACAAGTTTCCATAAAAACACTACAATAATTCAGTAGGTCTTGTGTAAATGTGAAAGTTCAGCTCTAGTGTCCTACTCAATATTTTATTATTGCCTTGACAAAAGTGGGCCAACCAAAAACCATCTCTTTGGCACACAGCGTCCATGTGTTGTGTAAAAACGGGCCTCTATTCTTTTCAGTTTGACATTAAATTGGATAGCATTTTATGTTTAGCCTTGCCAGAATAAAATTCAACAAAAAAGGGGCGACCAGAGGCAGTGGAGGAGTGAAAGTGAACTGGTTAGTGGGAAGGAACAGGTTGGAGCGATGACTGGAGGGTTTTGTCTTTTGGACTGGAGAGCTGTGTGAAATGGTTCCGGACGCCTTTTGTACAATCTGTTTCTCCAGCGCCTGCTGATCTACAGGCTGTCTAACTGTACTGGATTGAAAGCCGTTTAATGGAAATATTTATGTCAGTACAGTGAAAATTTGGGCCTGGTAGAGGATCAACTGAAAAGCATCAACTGAAAGTTGGTAGATTAGGAAACAAGATCTAACATGGATCTCTCTTGATGGAGACCAAAACTTGAGCTAAATGGATGAACAATGAAATTTAATTCACTGAATGGTCAGAAATATATCTCGAGATGAATTCCAATGTTGTTGATTCCAATGTTACCAAACAACTCTTAAAGCTCATTTGATGTCTGTGTTTACAGCTTATTCCACTGTCCCCAAGTGGCCAATTCAATTGTTCAATTGTGAATTAAATTGTGTTCCGTTATTGTTGCCTTAAATTTGACCAAGCAGTGTGCTGACTGGGACAATGTGCAGTTTTCTAATTTGCTTTAATCTAGAGCCAAAGAAAAGCCTTTTGATATGCAGCTGTTCTTTTGAAGCAAAAATGTCCCATTCTGTAGGTTCACCTCATACAGTATGGATTTGTTCTGGTTTTCGTTGTTCCATGTTTTATGGTTTAACTAAATGGGGAGTTTGATGACATTACTGTGGGCAAGAAATGAATGAATGAAATGAAAATACTGAAAAAAAAGCAGCTTTTATCTTGCTAATCTTTTAACATAGGGGAATAGGTTCTTGTTGTTCCAACACATGTCATCACGACAGCAGAAAGAACATCACAAAACATCCAAGTATGACTAAATTAGAAATGACAGTGAGTAGATGGAAAGTGAGGTCATAGACCAGAAATCACAAGTCAGTAATGAGTCACACATCTGAGCTTCAGAGGGATAATGAGCTTGTCGATGCTGGATGGTGGAATGTTGTCCCACTCTTCCTGAAGGGCTTGGTGGACTTGGTGGATATTTTAGAGGACAGGATCATGTGGTTGGATGATCTCTTGGTGGACATTTAAACTCCTGGCTACGGCCCTAACAGACATACCAGCACTCTTGTCTTTCTCCTGTCATCTGTGGCATCATGTCATTTGCATTTTAAGGTCGCCTTCTATTAGTCACTGTTCAAAGGAGTGTCTAACTCAACGGTTGAGAATTTGTCAACAGCTCAAAAACTTTTTGTCAGTTGGTTAAATTGAACCCATTTCTTTTTTCTTTTTCGAATGATGCGCTTCTACTGGCAGCAGCAAGTCTGGCAGCTCTCTTTGTTTCATGTTTCTTCTGCCAGACACCTGAATTTCCCTTCGGGGATTAATAATGTTTTTTTTCTGTTCTTCTATTCTATTCTAACCAGAACAATTGGAATTAGATGTTTAACATCTTCTCTAAGTCAGAAAAGAAGAACATTTGCACACTGCATTTATATTTTTGTTCAGTCCATTAGATTATCAATGCAGGTGGAACATCTGGGTCACAGCAGCAAAGTCACACATCAGAAAACTAAGAGGGTCACAACACACAAAAAGCAAACGGGCAAGAAAGATGAGCTCGGTATCCAGATCATTCCATTGGCATTCCATTGAATTAAACAGCACATAAGATTGCAAAGAAGGCCACAAAAAACCTTCACATTCATTTGGCAGTTAGCCTCAGTAGATCAGAAATCAGCCATGCTTTACTAAGCAGGAACTGAAGGAGAGGTTTGCAAGAACAATGGGAAGAAGAGAAGATAGGATGGTGGCTCCACAGACTTCAAAGGAAAGCTGGAGAAATGAAGTGTGCTGGAAGGACCAGATGGTGATGGTGGAGCTAAACAGTACACTGATCAATAGGTAAACATAATACAGGCAGACGTGACCACCATGGAAGAAAATAGTAGTAGAGCATAGTAGAGCAGTAGAACAGTAGAGCAGTAATACCTCAGAAAAATAAAATACACCTCTACAAAAGAACACAAGAAATGAATGTTATCATATCAGATTTCAGTATCATAGACAGACTGACTAATTGGATTTATAGTATGTTTTTTTAATGTTGTAAATACTGGACATTCCGAGCTACACTCCACACCAGTTGGGAGCGCTAATGCACCAATTTGATGATGGAGAGAAGAAGAATTCAACAACAACAACAACAGAAGAACAGAAGAAGAAGAAGGGAAAAATGACTGTGGAAAGTCTGGCTAGCCACTTTAACGTTTGCTCACTTATACAGGTTAGCTGCTAATGTAGCACCGGCACATTGTTGGTTTCCCGTAGGAACATGTGCGCATGTGTGTCTGCTGGGAGGTAAGTTAGGACCTGAGCTAACTTTGTTTTACATGAGAAGAAGCATGCCCTATTTAAACTAGAAATATCTCACCTTGATAGAGTTGATAGTGTTGCTTTGTTGGCGTATAGTTTTATTCAAAGCTATGCTATGAAAGCTCACTAGCTAGTGAGTTAGCATCAAAATCCTCTCTTTTTACAAGGGTTACGAGTTTTGTTTTAATAGCCCACCTATTCCTTTCTCTTTATCACTGAATTACACAAGCTGATGTTTTATTACCTATTTTTTAAGTCTAAAGCACAATAGGTTTCCATGCTGTAAATAACGCCCTTAGTCTATGTGTATGCATATTTTGACTTTATCTTAACCACCTTAACTTGCCTTGCTTTGTTTGGCGTCATTTTAGGCTGTGAACTATTATTTTGCATTCTGGGTATCCTGCTTTGTCTCTCAGAGCACTTTGTAAACCTTTGTTTTTAAAAGTGACATATACATAAAGGTATTGTGCATGCCTGGGTTCAGTAAAAAGGATGAATGAACTAAAGAATGGTATATATTATATATTTATAACCGTTTTTAGATAGTTTGCAGGTAGGTTGTTTCAGAGATCTTGAAGAAATTGTCACAGTTGTATGAATTCAGACTAAGTTGTGTTGGTTTCCTAACGGGATCCTGGACTGATCTCATGATGTTGAGCTGCTTCTTGTTGCAATGACTCAAGATAGTTATTTAGAATTCTGGCTGGCCACAATAGATCTGGGACTAATCACTTGCCTTCCTAATGATGATGCTTCTTGATGGAGAAATGCCTTAAGTGCCTCAAATTTCTGTACAGGACTATCTGTGTATATACAAGTTCACCTACTGGCTTGTACACAAGTTAAATGTCTGTATGTTTGTACAATGACAGCTACTAGGCACTGGGGTCAAATTCCTTGTAAGAGTTAACATATTTTGCTAATAAAACTGACAGTTTCTTGCTGCCAGGATCAACAATGTTTCTTTACAAATGATCCATTGTAGTTTTTTTAAAGAATCAATGAGTGTTTCAAGAATATCTAGTTAACAGTCAGTACTATGGGCTTTCATACTGCCAATACACCAAATTACAGTCTTTGTTAGTATGAAAAGAAAACCTCTGTTAAATGGTTACTAATGTGGTAGTTGCTTGAGTGGTGAGTGCCCTGTGAGTCAGTCAGATACGACTGAAGATGCCTTATTGTTTCATTAGGAGGTTGCCGGCTAAACGCAAACATTTTTCTTCCTTTAGGGCGTGCTTGGTAAAGCGATAAATAGCAGTTGTCTTACCTGAGTGGATTTTCTGTGCTGACTATGGATGACTTGGATAAAGAGCTTGGGCCTCATGGAGCTGTAGAAAATTACAATGATTCCTCAGATGACAACTCTTCAAAAGGAGGGAAAAAATTAAAGGCCCCTGAGGTTAATCCAATGTGTCTAGGTGAGTGATCCAGCATTACAGCCTTTCTGTTTGCTGCTCAAAAAAGTAGCAAACATCACAAAATCACAGTATAACATACATTCAACTAAACAATCTGTCCAGTTAGGAAGTGGAGGTGATAGTGAATCCCCCCTCAGTGGGTTAATAATTTTGCTTTCCACTGTCCTATTATTGATATACACTGTGGAATTTATTGAGAGCAAAATGACATAAGAATGAAGTGTTCCCTTAAAAGTTTTGAGCAGTATATACACACACATATATATGTGTGTATGTGTGTGTGTACTTCGCAAATGTCAATGTTGGTATCAGCTTTACAAACCTAGTAGTGGTCTGGTATTGATCGGAATCTGTAATATTTAAAAATGTTCTTTTTTAGAGACAACAAAAGAAACTGGGTTTCACCAGAGTATCAGAATCTGTCTGGAGCACATCAGAGAAGCCATGCTGCATCATAGATGGCAGGAGGCAGCACAATATATGGCATGCTACCCCCAGTTATTAGAGGACACATGTATTGCCCCAGCGCAGCAGAATAAAGAGGTTGGTTGATTTTTGTTGTATATTTTGTGTCATACACCAAGTGCTCAGCCAAATGAACATACTACACATAATTATACACAACAATATGCCTTGCTTTCCGGGCTGTAAAAAAAAAAAGCCACTGTAAATATGTATTCAAAGTAATAATAAACTTAATTTACATAGAGTTTTTCAAAAATAAAGCTACAACGTGGTTTAAAAGACAAAAAAAGCGAGTTATGCTTACAATTTAAAGATACGCTAAGTTTAATGTACTGTTCTAAGGTATTAGCGCTCTCTTTGCAATTCCCTCCCCAGCTTATTTGGAGAATCACCACTGAGATCCTTCATCATCATCCCAACTCAACAATGGAAGACTACAACAACATCTATGAACGAATGAAACATTCAGGAGTCAGACATCATTTAATGGTATGTTTGCTAAAAAAAAACCCTGACTGCAGGGCACAGTTTTTATGTTGATTTACTTTTTATGAGGCTTGTTCTCTTTGTGTGCTTCAAGGTTTGTCTGGAACATTCTTTCCACCTGCTGCTACATGGTCACACTGAAGATGCAAAGCTGCAGCTGTCTGCAGCTGAAAGCTGGAGGCATGGGAAGGAGTCAGCAGCGCAGCATCAGAGGGCAAAGCTGATCCAGGCATACAGGAGCTTCCTGGATTATGTCATCTGGTGTGACAAAAGGTTTACAAACTCCAATGGTAAGGCAATACACAGCTTAACACCCCAATGCATCCATTATTCACTTGCTATAGTTGGATGAGCAGCTGCAGGTGCTTGTGTGATGTCACACTCCCACCTACAGGTCAGACAGAGTAACTGCATGCATAACAGAACAACTCGAGAGCAGTTTGTGAAAAATATGTGTACGGTCATGACATTATAAAAACTCTATATCATTTGTTTCAAATCAGCTGTAAACTGTACCTTGTGTAATTTTTGGCTGCCTCTCTTTAGATCTTTTTCACTCTGATGACAACCAAGACATGCATAACAGCTTCAGACGAGCTTCTGTGAACCTAAAGGAGATTTTTAAAAATCCAGGTGTCTGGGATCCCTTCATACTGAGTTATGTTGATGTGAGTTCTCAATTCTTTAACACTTTAATTAAAGAATCTTCTATTTAAAACTGCAACAGTTAGATCAGTAATCAGTTAGTTAACTGACAAATAATTAACCTGCAACAGATTTGGATAATGAGTGACTGACTTAAGTCATTTTTAAGCAGAAATGTCTGAATTTCTAAAATAATAACAATAATAATGCATTGGTTTTATATAGCGCTTTTCTGGACCCTCAAAGACGCTTTACATTGCATTATTCATTAACTCCATACTCGATGGTGGTAAGCTACATATGTAGCCACAGATGCCCTGGGGTAGACTGATGGAAGCCAGGCTGCCAATCTGCACCATCAGCCCCTCCAACCACCACCAACCACTCACTCTCACACTGCATTCACCCTATATTCACCGATGTAAATATTTTTTGTGTGTGTAGTTTTTTTTCATAGCGCATATAATATCTTTGGCTCTTGGACTGTTAGTCTGATGAAATTGGATATTTGAAGAAATCACTTTGGGTTCTGGGAACTTCTAGGAACTGGTTTTCTGTTATTTTGTCGACAAATGATTAATTATATTAATACAATAGCTTCTGCAAAAAAACACACTTGACATACATTTTGATATCACCAGTGGTGCAATGCACTTGCATTAAGAAATAACCTGCTCCTCTTGAATGTTTTCAAATATAACCCTCTTTTTAGGCTGGCTCTTGTTCAGTGCAGGAAAATATTTCTTCTTATTGTGAAACGTTTTTTTTATTTTTGGCAGATGCTGGAGTTCTATGAGGATCATGAGGAGGCTCTTAAAATCCTGAATGACTACGCTTATAACAACAATTTTCCGCCCAATCCCAATGCACATGTCTATCTGTACCGGTACTTAAAGCGGCATGATGCTTCGGAGAAGAAACTGATCAGAGTGTTAAAGGTATAACTGCATGTTAATAGCACTAAGCAAGTATAGTATTGGGTTACTGCTTTAAAGTGTCATATAACTGACACATGAAACTATATTTAGCACATTTATTTTATATTGAACTGGTTTAATATTTTAGTTGTATGTGCTACATATCCTAAAGAGATATGACATTTGATTGAGCCCTGTTCAACTGCATGGCAATTAGGATATTACATTAATGACACTAAAAGATTTACAGCTAAGCACTGAAAAACACACTGTGAAATCCATGCTATACCTAATGCACTCTTAAAACTTAACTTTCTGCTGTAGATTCTCCATGTATTAGTCCCAAGCCATGAGTTGATGTTGGACTACAGTGCTCTCCTGCTTAACTCAGGTAAAAACAGCTTTAATCCTGCATTAAATGTCTTCCATTTGGCAAAAAAACCTTTCGTCTCGCTGCATGATTAATGGTATTAGAAGTAGAAGTAATCAATTCCAAGTGTAGAAAAGGTATTGATTTTTTTCCAGCCAAGTGATCTCTCTTTTGACAGCACTAAACAGGAAACATCAGGAAGCGTATTGTTTCAACATAAAATAGTTTTTATAAGGTTGGACAAGATGTCTTAATTATCTCTGTTGTTATAGCCATGTCTCCAGATAACCCTTTCATACTTTCTTTGTGTTTTTAGAGAACAAAAAAGATATCCAGAAAGCTTTAGGCATCATTCTGGAAATGCTGGACTTCACCTGTTGGAGGACCAACATGGACGTTTGGAAGTGTTTAAAGGCCATTATTCAGAGACTGGAAATACAGTAAATACAGAAAATTCTAAGTATTTTTTTAAATGTAACTTTAACAGAAAACATTTTTTTCCTCAACACTACCTTGTGTTGAAGCCTGTCACTCATTACATTTGTGTTTAAAACAGAGAAGACTGGAAGAATGTTGTCTGTGAAAAGATGGCTGCAAGAAAAGAGTGGTGGCCTGCGCTGCACTTCACAAGCTTCCATGCCAGTAAAGATCTTGAGGAGAACCCTGAGCTTTGGGAGGTGAAGGCATCACTTGCAAAAGTTCTTTGTCCAAGTAAGTAGGTGTCCATTTTTATGCCTACATGCCCAAAACAGCCTTGGCTGGTAAATTATCTTTTGAACAAACTTTGTGGTTTGATATGGAAGTTTTGAACTTTTGTCTTAAAGGAAACCTGCTTGTACTCCCAATGAATGTTTATGATGAGTATATAAACACTCAATTCTGTGCTTATTTTTAATAGACTATAACATAGTATGTAGTACAAATATATGTTTTTGAGTAAGTAATCATAACTTACACAAATGGAGGCTGCTATTATGCTGTAAAACTGTTATAATGGAAGATATGTCTTTATAGGAAAAGCTATAATTGTTGACAAATACTGTACATCACAATATCTGTCAACAGAGTCTTATAAAGTATTTAAACATTTTTATTCAGTGCTATTAAATGCTGAATGTCAAACTACAACTAGTATCGATTTTATTTTAATACATTTTTTTCTATTGACCTCGAGTAACTAATTTACGTTCTTTAGGGCAACTTAAAAATGTAGGAGTTTGTGATTTGTTTTGTTTTTTTAGATTATTTTGGTCATTTGTGACCTTTATTTGAGTGCAGTTGAGGAGAGACAGGAATGAGAGGAGGACCAACATCCAGCATTTCTTGCCATGGATTGAAATAGATCCATGACCACTGTGAGGACTAATAGCCTCCAGTCATGGGCTGCTTGCTCAACCAGTTGAGCTACTAGGACAGTGGTGTGTGAAAGCGTGAAATTATTGTTCTTCATTTTTAAATAGAAAACAGTCAGATTCACCAGTCCATATAATGTCCTACTTGTATAGTATTATAATATAGATATCTTGTTGGTCTGAAAACTGAAATTAAACTACTGCAATGTGTGCTTCTTGTAATTTTATTTTATTTTTTTCACAGAACGAACACTTAAGTACACGGCTGAACACATAACTAATGGAGAGGGGACTTGACTGAAAAACATCAAATCGCCTTTTCCATCAAAAAGAAGCTGACATGCTATCGGGAAGCAAGTGAAAACCCAGGGAAGGCATGATAATGAAGAGTCTTCAGAAATGCCCTGAAAGTTTATTCCAGCAAGACTTTTTTTTCTTTCATTAAAATATTCTGAAGTCAAGGATGGCTTACAGGTAATAATGTGTCCCCAAACTCCTAAATATAGCTCCTTCATGTTGCGCAATCCACGATGTGGAGCTCTTGCTTTGTATTTCTGTAGTGGGTATCTGGAGGATGTTACCACCTCATTTTGACAGAAACTAAGTGTTGCTCTGAATATCAGTTTCATGGTGTCCATAAACATTTTAATAAGAGCAAAAATGTCATTGTGACCTCAGATAAACTTTGACCACTGTACAAAAGGGTTTAATGTCACTGCTGAGTGTAGACCACACAAGGCCAGAAGGATTTTCTCTCTGTCAACTCTCCTGTCAGAAGACCCATCACAGACCTTTGAGCAGCATTTTGTGCTGCAGGTTAATGGGACAGCCCATTGGAAGGTGGTCGCTTTTCTCTTAAATGTGAAAGGTGCCTTAAGGCATGCCATAAGTAACTTGTCATGTTTGTATATGTGGTAATATTCAATGTGTCTTGCAGTAGAGAGGCTCAACATTTTTTATGCCATTCATTCATGGTCTATGAAAGAGAAATGTTAATGTTTCTGATAGTGTGACGTGGCCATTCTGGCCTTCAAATGCTGGGCTTTTTCTTTCGAGTCCTTTGCATCGAACCGTTAAATACAATCTTCCACCCAGCAGCATGCCAATTTAGTAAATGAAAGTATTTGTAATGATTCTGTTTCAGCTTTGCCACAGTGTTGGCCATGCAGCAACTCAGTCAGCTGTACTGTATGTGTGTGTTGCTTTGCATCATTACATAAACCAAAGCCCAAAGCACTTGCCTGACCGCAGTAGCAGCTGCAGAAGGGATATTGGAATACATAACACATGTCGTTTGAGAATTCAAAACTTGAGGAGCAGTGAGGAAGATTGGAATCGGGGCCTGGTCACTGCTTTGGGTTTTGTACTTGCATTTGTACTTACTACTTGTGACCTTTTTGAAGGTCACCAGTACATCACAGTGCCAACGCAGACAGACAACCATGCGACTCTAGCAGGCCTTTAAAACCCTGTTAAGCCCAGGGAGAAATTTGATGATGTCTTCAGCCTAACCCCTCTGTGAACTGATCAGCATAACTGTTTGTTGAATGAATCATCTCCCCAGGTTGCAGGCTAAATCTATTTGCTACAAAGACAAAAGTACAGAAATGGATGTTTGGAGATGTTTTATTTTGTGATTGATATAGGAAGGTCTCTGATGTTGCTTTGTTATGTGTAATAAACATCTCTTGGTTTTACTCTGCTCTCCACACTTAAACACATGCAGACACACGCACAATGCAGATGGTGACTGGTTCTTCCTTGGCTGGTCTACGGGGCTCTGAGAATGTGTAACCTACAATCCAGATTTTGCACAGTGATAGTGTAGTATCTCAGTAACTCTGCAAGGCATTTGCAGTCTGGTAGGGTTTAGGAATGGAGGAAAAGAGAGGAAAAGCGTGACAACTCAGCCATGTAATTCAGACTTCACATGTTCACCAGTGCTGCAATAATGAGGAGGAAGGCCATATAACAGGGTGACTTGAGGCTGTAGTCGGGTCCAGTTCAAAATACAACTGAAGATCAAACTAAGAAATACATGGGAAATAAAAATCAACTCATGTCATGACTGAAAATCCTAAACAAGACGTCTGTAAGAGCCCTGTTATAAATAAATAGCTTTGGTGCAGAATGACCAGCAGAATTGGTGTATTCCAAAACTATGACTGCTTTTTTGAACAGCATGCTAACAAAAGCCTCTCGACACATAGGACAAGCAGATGCTGAGGCAAAAATTGCTCGAGGGGAGTCGAGTCTTGGATAACTTCAGGGAGAATGAAAAAGAGACTCCCAAAATATCTGTTCTGTTCTGTCTGTGAAGTTGAAAATGACAGCAGCAATGCCTTTGTTCTTGGGGTGTAGCTGCAAAAATAGCTTTCAATAATGTATTAACAGAATAAAGACTAAGCTGATTTTTCTTGGGAGACGCTGCTCAGCTCTGTATGTGCCACAGCCAGGAGCTTTCTCTGCTTTGCACCAGCTGAGAAAAGATTAGACTTCTGAATGCAAACTGACTTCGAAGATTGCTCTAGTTCTAAAACATGGAGTAAAATCCTGACCGTGGAATAAACTTTTTATTCATCTACATGTACACTGTGTTCCAAATGATTCTGCATATGCTGTTTTTGTTCATTTTTCCTAAATAGTCAATATAAATGGCAGCCGGTACGATTTTTATAAATCCTCAACAATTATATTATAATCAGGATTTTATTAAACAAAACTTCAGATGATTTTTTTTTACATAATTCAAAATACATTGTTTCAAATTATTATGCACAACAGAGTTTCAAAGCACTCAATAGGTTATAAAGAACTGAAAACACAAATCTGTTGTATTTTCTGCATTAGGTGAAATTTTTTCTCTCAAAATAAATGCTATTTCAATCAAACACATCTTTACAGGTCAAGTTACATGTCCTTCTTGGATATCACCTTCACAACTCTCCCATTCATTGAACTTGTGAGTCCATGCATAGCTTCTGCCTGGATTTCATTTGCGTATGCCAGAATTGCCTCCCAGAGCTGCTGTCTTGAGGTGTACTGCCGCCCACC